>SJYA01003356.1:388290-398702 GCA_006410615.1 Neotragus moschatus | reverse complement strand
GCACTATCATGAAACTCAAACAGCTCTAAACTTTATTTATTAAACATTTTTATTTCCTAGCTAAGCATTATCTTACAAGTTTTTACTCCTTCTCTCTACTTCCATCACTAGCAATTGCATTTGGCTTTTTTCTTTAGGCTACTTAACTTAAAAATTGAGAATAATGCCTGTTTGCTTTCATTCTATTATTCTTTTTTTTTCTATTCATTTTTTTGAACATTCATCTTTTCTGGTATGACACTGTAATTCTAAGTTACTCTGGTGGTGGTTTAGTCACTTAATTGTGCCCAAGTCTTGTGACCCTCATGGACTGTAGCCCGCCAGGTGCCTCTGTCCATGGAATTTCTCAGGCAAGAATACTTGGGATCCACGAGGGAATCCCAAGTTATTCTAGATTGCTGCATTTTTTTTCATGTATTTAGGATATATTTTTCAAAATTCATAGGCTTGAGGAATAATAACTATTAATAATTTCTCTAATGATCTTTCCAAATGTGTGGATCACCCCTGTGTTATCCAGTACAAAACTGGATTTTTAAATGCTACATTATTTTCACATTTAAGATTAGATCTAATAGGCAAATATGATCATGTCACTTTTCTACTTTCATTGCCTTTTTAAAAAAAGAAACTTTAACAAAAATGGTATTATACTGGACATTTTATTGTATACTTTGATTTTGGATTTAACAATTCTTTGCAGTAATATTTTCTATTCAATACATGAGATTTGCCTCATTCTTTTCAATAACTAGATAATACTCTACAAAATGACATCCCTTAATTTACTAAACCATGACTCTACTGATGAATATTTGTTCTTTTTTTAAAAGTGTTTGCTTACTATAAACAATATGCCTTGGGTAAACCTGCTGTGATGGACCACGCAGAAGCACACCAGCTGTGATGGACCACACAGAAGCATGGCCAAGAGGAGCTACCCCTCGCCCAAGGTCGGGCGGTAACCGAGAGTGCCAGGCTGCATGAGCACAGGAGCAGCCAAGAGGAGCTACCACACATCCAAGGTCAGGGGCAGCGGCCGAGACAAGCTACCCCACGCCAGAGGTCAGAGGTGGTGGCAGAGACAAGCTACCACATGCTCGAGGTCAGGGGAGGCGGCCAAGAGGAGCAACCCCACGTCCAAGGAGTGGTGGCTGCACGGGCACAGGAGGGCCAAGAGGAGCTACTCCACATTCAAGGTCAGGAGGGGTGGCCATGAGGAGATACCCCTTGTCCAAGGTAAGGAGCAGCAGCTGCACTTGGCTGGAACAGCCATGAAGAGATACCCCACGTCCAAAGTAAGAGAAACACAAGTAAGATGGTAGGTGTTGCAAGAGGGCATCAGAAGGCAGACACACTGAAACCATNATGCTGCAGCTGAAACTCCAATACTTTGGCCACCTCATGCGAAGAGTTGACTCATTGGGAAAGACTCTGATGCTGGGAGGGATTGTGGACAGGAGGAGAAGGGGATGACAGAGGATGAGATGGCTGGATTGCATCACTGACTCAATGGACATAAGTTTGAGTAAACTCCTGGAGTTGGTGATGGACAGGGAGGCCTGGTGTGCTGTGATGATTCATGGGGTCGCAAAGAGTCTGACATGACTGAGCAACTGAACTGTACTGAACTGAAACGACTTGTTTCAGTTCACCTGGAAGTTTTCTGGGTTTATGACTGAAATCCCATGTCCTAGGAAGTTTGCCTCAGCAGTGGACAATCTGGGCCTGTTGTTTACCTCACTCTTTTATCTTCCTACATCTAGTCTTACCTACTAGCACTTTTGTTTGTGCCACATACTTTCCCAGAACTGGGATTTTGAAGTCATCTGGTTGCTTTTATAAATTACATTTTGTAGAAAGTCCTATTGAATGGGACTTGGGTAATTTTTCAAGTGGGGAATGTGGAGAGCAAGTCATAGAGTATGGCTCTGGTCCACTTTAGATACCATAATAAAAATCTTTTAGCATTAGGCCATTTGAGTGAGGGAAGAGAGAAGCACAAAAAGGACATGAAGATTACTGAGTGGTTAAAGGAAAATAGAGAAAGACCCAAAACCCAATATCATACTTATGTTTTTGCCTAGAATGAGTAGTGCTACGTAGAGCCATTAGCTTAAGGATGTAGCAGCAAATTAAGAATCTGGAAACCTGTCTTGTTTAATTGCTTTTCATCTCAATATTTTTATTCCAAATAGGAAGACCTACATGTTAACCTTTTTCTCATATCCTAGAGGCATTAAATGGTTGAATTTTCATGTTTATAAAAGTACTTTTAGCTACTTAAGCTATTAAAACTTTATAAAAATACGAAATACTTGTCCTGATAATCAATAGATATCTTCTTGCCTTGTTCACAGATGCTGGATTATATTAGCATCTCTTAATTAATATTGAGCAAACAAGGTTTCAGTAGGCCTGTTTAACAGGTACATGTACAGCTTCTTCTGCCATCAGAAGTAGTGCATTTTGGAGATAAGATTCTCAATATTATTTGCCTTATGCTTTTTGGTCAGGCAGCAATTAAAGAAGGAAGAACATGAGCCTTCCAGGACCTGGCACTCATCTGTCACTTCTAAAATAGTTTCAAAGCAATTTGTTAGGTAGTGCTGGCTGAATGATTGGTTTTCCTGTGATAATTGCCAATGTATTTCCTGTAAGGCCTGAAGATGGAGAGGCAGAGTGTTAGGAAAGAACATTCTAGGGCTATTCTTTATAATCTTCTTAGATCAACCCTTTACGAATTCTCAGTTTTAGAACACCAAAAAAGAACAGCAACTAATCCACCAAGCTGTTGTGGAATAACCAAAGCCTGAGAAATTGCCTTTGAGCTGCCTATTTAACAGAGGCAAAACTGTGAAAGGCCTTGCAAACTGTAAATCCCAAGCTGTAGAATAGTCTCTACAGGAAGTGGTCAGATGTCCTGGTTAAAGCAAAGATTCTGAGACCCTGGCTTTAGGGTCTGTTTCTGCTTAGGGGCTATGCGACCTCAGACACAGGATACCTCTTTCTCATCTGTTAGATGGGGTTANAAAACTGTGAAAGGCCTTGCAAACTGTAAATCCCAAGCTGTAGAATAGTCTCTACAGGAAGTGGTCAGATGTCCTGGTTAAAGCAAAGATTCTGAGACCCTGGCTTTAGGGTCTGTTTCTGCTTAGGGGCTATGCGACCTCAGACACAGGATACCTCTTTCTCATCTGTTAGATGGGGTTACTGCTGCTGCTAAGTCGCTTCAGTCGTGTCAGACTCTGTGCGACCCCATAGACGGCAGCCCACCAGGCTCCCCCATCCCTGGGATTCTCCAGGCAAGAACACTGGAATGGGTTGCCATTTCCTTCTCCAATGCATGAAAGTGAAAAGTGAAAGTGAAGTTGCTCAGCCGTGTCCGACTCTTCGCGACTCCATGGACTGCACCCTACAAGGCTCCTCCATCCATGGGATTTTCCAGGCAAGAGTACTGGAGTGGGGTACCATCACCTTTTCCAATAAAAGACAGGAATGAATATAACAAAACAGAAACAGACTGACAGGTATAGAGAACAAACAAGTGGTTACCAGTGGGGACAGTGATGGGAGGAGTGGCAAGATATAGAAGGTTAGGAGGTACAAGCTACTAGGTATAAAATAAGAGACAAGGATATAATGTACAGCTCAGAGAATACAGCCAATATTTTATAATAACTTTAAATGGATTATAATCTATAAAAATATTGAATCACTCTGTTGTACACTTGAAGCTAATATTGTAAAGCAGCTATACTTGAATTACAAAAAAAGAATGCAGGCCACAGAACCAAAGTGCTTGGTTGGAATCTTGGTTTATTTGTCATTTATATGCTACATGACCTTAGGCAAGTAATTTCACTCTCTGAATCACAGACTCTTATTCTGTCAAATGGAGTTAACAATGACACTCCCAAGGGTTGTTGGAGGATTATTATGAGATAATTCATGTGAAGTGCTTAGAACTACATCTCATAGATTTTACCATCAGCATTTACCAAATGTCAGCTGCTGTCATATATGATGCTTAAAATCATAGATAATAGATCAACTCAAGATCTAGCCAGACTGCATCCAAATCCTGGCTCTGCAAGTAAGTAACCTTGTAAAATTACTCCGCTTCTTGTGCACTCAGTGCTCATTCACTCAGTCATGTCTGACTCTTTGTGACCCCATGGACTGTATGTAGCTCACCAGGCTCCTCTGTCCATGGGATTTTCCAGGCAAGAATCCTGGAATGGGTTGTCCTCCCTTCTCCAGGGGATCTTCACAACCCAGGGATCATTCCCACTTCTTCTGCATTGGCAGATGGATTCTTTACCACTGAACCACCTGGGAAGCCCACTTAATTTCTTAGACCCTCAGTATTTTCATCTGCAAAATGGGAAGAATAAGGTAACAGCCTCAGAGGGTTAGTGAAAATATTACATAAAACATTCCTTGTAAAGGGCTTAGAACAATGCCTGGTACATAGTATTCAATAGTTAAGTGTTAGTATTTTTCTCCAAGAGTCTTGATGTATATACCAAGCTTATTATATTAAGAGTGTACCTTTTTATGGCTTTACCCATCCCTACCCTTTGCTGTTAGCCATTCACTAAGGCCTAGTATCTTCATCAATTTTTCTTTTTTTTATCAAAACCAGCTTTTGGGACCTTTTACAATACTGCATAAACATTGAGCTGTCCTTGGGGCTTTGTAATTTAGATGAACTATAAGTGAAACTAAAGGGAATTTCAGATTTCAGACTGAGGATGAGCAAATACTGTGGGACTTTTGGGGAGGAAGTCAACCTGATATGTCCTATTTAGAATTCCACAGTTACTATGAAAAAAATGTGAGCTGTTAGTACATGCAAAAATCCAAAAATATTGTGCACATACCAAATGCCCAATGAAGGGACTGTTACCCTGCAGCTTTTTTTTTTGACAATTCATAGGTTAAACCTACTATTAAATGAATGTTTCCTGTGTGTTCAGCCCTACATCATCTCAGTTATACATTACCCAATCCTATGTGGTAGGCATTAACTCCATTTTACATTTTTTTAAAATGGTATATATTTCACGAAGTTTAATTGATTTATCTCAAGTTCAGGATTTAGGCTCAAATTTAGCAAATTTCAAATCCCCTGATCTTTCTACTCTGCCTTCATGCTAACTCACTTCAGTTGTGTCTGACTCTTTGTGATCCCATGGACCATAGCCCATCAGGCTCCTCTGTCCATGAGGATTCTCCAGGCAAGAATACGCAAGTGAGTTGCCATGCCCTCCTCCAGGGGATCTTCCCGACCCAGGGATTGAACCCATGTCTCTTATGTCTCCAGCATTGGCAGGCGAGTTCTTTACCGCTAGTGCCATCTGGGAAGCCCTTTTGACCCTACTACATTGAAGTTCTCAGAACACAGTGTCATTGAGTATGAATCACTCTGGGGATTCAGAAGTCTGTCTGGGAGCATGACTGAAGAAGCAGAGAGACTACTGAGCATTTTTCTTATTATTGCACTTCCTTGGCCAATTTCTTGCCCCATCCAGCCAAAAGGACTGCAGGGGCAAATACTCTGATATTCATTTTGAAATGTATGTTCCTGGAGTCCCAACTGGGCCCAGAAAGTAGACTAAACTGTGATCCAAAGTGCTGATTTTAGAGGTTTGCTATTTGTACAGGTGTATCTGTAATAATGAAAGAAAGAAACCCAATTGATAACTGAGTAGGTCGTTCCTCCCTTGTATTCTACGAGACCAGAATAACAGCCAGATCAGCATAGTGCTCCTCCCAACATCTGTGTACTGGAAATATGTAGCTACCTATCTAACTTCATCAGGGTCATGCTCAGTCACTTAGTCAGGTCTGACTCTCTGAGACCCACCAACTGTAGCCCACCAGGCTCTTTGGTCCATGGGGTTTCCCAGGCAAGAATATTGAAGTATATTGCCATTTCCTTCTCCAGGGGATTTTTCCAAACCAGGGATAGAACCTGCATCTCCTGCATTGGCAGAAGTTTCTTTACCACTGAGCCACTGATGAATACAAATTGATTGTAAAACTGACTATAAAGATGGGGAAAGTTATGCTTCATACATGAAAAAGAATTCCTTTTATGGAGACAGTAAGAACAAATGTCAAGGAATAGATAATAAATATACACATAGGCTTTATTGGTTTTTAGTTTATGTTTTCCAAAGAGTAACTGGAGACTTAACGATAATACTTTCTGCAGGTTGGATTTTAGGGGTGTATCTTAAGGAGGGCTTGCTGTTCTTGCAATATAAACATTTCTTGGAATAGAATTTAAGAAAGTCTTTTGTTAAAGATAATACTGGGCTTCCCTGGTAGCTCAGTTGGTAAAGAATCTGCCTACAATGCAGGAGACCTTGGTTCGATTCCTGGGTTGGGAAGATCCCCTGGAGGAGGGCATGACAAACCACTCCAGTATTCTTGCCTGGAGAATCCTCATGGACAGAGGAACCTGGAGTGCTACAGTCCATGGGGTCACAAAGAGTCAGACACGACTGAGCAACTAAGCACAGCAAATGTAATACTGGCTCATAGTGAATTATGTCTTGGGAGGACTTCGTGACTTCATTACAATGCATACTTTATCAGTGGTGAATAAAAAAAGAATGACTATTTACCTTTTCCCCAAATAATATCATGAGATGAGGACTACTTTGAACCAAAATCCATAGGGAGAGAGGGATTCCATATCATGAACAAAGGTGAACTAACATCTGCTCCTAGACCACAGATTGTTTACAATCTAGTCAAAGAGAACAAATATGTCAGTATGCTTAATACAAAGCAGAATGAACTGCATACTAGGCAGACTTACCAGTGCTAAGTAAAGTGACTTGAAAGTATGGAGGAAAGTTGAGCTAGTTCTGCCTGAGGACACTAGGGAAGCCTTCACAGAAGAGTTAGCCACTGACCAGGCCTTGAAAAAATGAGTTGAGATTTGATAAAGAAAATGCAAGGCAGAATATTCGAGCCTGAAGGAATCCCATGATCAAAGATACAAATATATGAAAGGAAATGTCATTTTATTTTTTTCCCTTTGACAGTAGTGATTTATATAGCTGTGTAGTCCAAGCATATAGTGTGTGCAGCCATCTATGATGGCTGGTAAGTCTGAGTACAGAAGTAGGGGCTGAGTACTGAACTTCAGTGAAATTTACCACTGTATTCCTGGACTTTGTTTTGAAGGCTGATGGGAGAGGTGATGGAGTAGTTGGCAGCCCTTCTGTTATGGACTGAATGTTTGTATCCCCCTAAAATTCATATGTTGTAATCATAACCCTCCAGTGTGATGGTTTTTTGGAAGTGGGGCCTCTGGGAGATAATTAGATCATGTGCATGGAGCCCTTATGGGAAGCCCTTATTAGAAGAAACACAAGAGAGTTTCCTTCCAGTCTCTGATGTCCACTATGTGAGGATACAATGAAAAGTCATATTTTGTTATAGGAGCCAGCTGACTAAGACAACTTCGGTTCCGAGGACTGGCCCTTACACTTCGAAAAGTTGAGGATTAGGGAGCCGGCAGGTATCCTATGGAGCACTGTATGGTTTTGCCATAGAATAAACTTTTGATTAAGCTTCCCAGGTGGTGCTAGTGTAAAGAACCCACCTGCCAATCTAGAAGACATGAGTCATAGGTTTGATACCTGTGTCAGGAAGATCCCCTGGAGGAGGGCATGGTAACCCACTCCAATATTCTTGCCTGGAGAATCCCATGGACAGAGGATCCTGGCAGGCTACAGTCCATAAGGTCGCACAGACTTGGACATGACTGAAGCATCTTAGGATGCAGGCAAACTCTTCATTATGTAGGAAATCACTAGTAAGTTGAATATTTAAATAGCCCTAAAATTAAATTTGATCTCATTATTTAAAATTCCTTACTTGACTCTTTCTGTAACTTCTTAAAAGAAAAATGTGTTTGTCTTTTGTTTATACTGCATCCTCCTTCACCTTTCAAGAGAAGGTAAAAGGATCAAATGGTGGTCCAAAGGAGAAACAAGGATTCTGGAAAATCACAAAATGTACATGGTAGGTTGCTGCTGCATCAAAGGGAATAAATGTAGCACCCAACACACATCTGTTTCAGGCCAGAAGCATGGCCCAATAGTGTATCTCTGATCACCTTCCAAAGAGTTTAGGAAACATTATGATGTTCCCTGCCCTTGGGTTATTTGAAAGACCCTTTACACATGGATTCTTAGTATAAAAATTCAATGTTAGATTTGTCAATAAAGCTAAAGTGTTCTTTAGGAAGACTGATTGCATTCATTAGTGCAACCATTAATACATAAGTATCATAGAGTATTACTTGTAAAGTATTTGAATGAAGAGGCTACTTATTTATAGCAGTGTAGTAGTATTTTGGATAAAATGTATTTTAAATTTATAGACAGATTTATAAATTGTTTTTTAAACAAGGTAATATAATTTGACTGATTCTTTATGATCAAAAAAAGTAATGGATGAGATTTTAGACAGTTTCCCATGAAAATAATCACAGTGGTTTATGTTTTATGCTTGTTAGTTGCCCAGTCATGTCTGCCTCTTTGCGACCCCATGGATTGTAGCCCACCAAGCTCATCTGTCCATCCAATTCTCCAGGCAAGAATACTGGAGTGAGTAACTATTCTCTTCTTCAGGGGATCTTCCTGACCCAGGAATCGAACCCACGTCTCCTGCATTGCAGGCAGCCTCCTGCATTGCAAGCAGATTCTTTACTGACTGAGCCACCAGAGAAGCCAGTCAGGAGTTGGATTCTTCATTCAGTAGATAAGGAAATAAATCACTGACACTATTAATTGCCTATTTAACATCCACTTTCCTCTTCCTCCTTAGTGACAGATTTTTTTCTGGATAGTAATATGCTCATCAGAAATTACATTTCTCAGCTTCCATTTCAACTAGGAGCTATTAATGAGACCTAAAGTGGACCTTATTAGGAAGGACTTTCAGGAAAGCTATTTAGGATTGGGCAGACTGCTGGTGAGTCCCATATTGTCCTCTACCTCTCATATTTCCTGCCTGGAATAGCTGGAACTCTAATAGTCATTTTGGACCTTGAAGTAACCTTAAAGATGCAAGTCAGCACTAAGGATGGTAGAGCAGATAGATAGGAGCCTGAGTCCCTGATGACACTTAAGGCCATTGTGCCATCCTTGTATGTCCTATCTCTAGGCTATATTCATATGAGTGGTAATTTATTGTTTTAAAATGCTAAAGTTAAGTCTCTGTTATTAGTAGCTGAAAGCACTTCTTGATACAATTTTCTATAATCAAAATTACCTTCAAAAATACCCTGGGAAAGTACCATATTAGAGACCAACATATCTTCCAACAAGCCAGTCTTGCCTCCAGCACTGGAACACAGTACTATTCCTATAGTTGAACACTGGATTTACACATAATACTGTGAAATTATCATACTATAGAAGTCAAATGATATTTGAAAAGAAATGAGAGAGTCACATTTTCCATATCCCATTTCCTCTGGATGCAGGCTCATTGAAAGATGTGGAACAGCTTGCCAGAATTAGCAAATAAAACAAACAGAAGCCACATTAAATTTGAATATTAGATAAAAAACCAATAGTGTGTTTTCTATGTAATAATTATATTACAGATTTAGGTTTTTGTTTGAAATTCAAATTTCATTTGGTGTCCTGTATTTTATTTGACAACTCTAGATGGAAAACAGAATAAGTAATACTACTTAAATGATCATTCTTCTTTCTCTATTTCTGCTAGTTCTTTCTTTTTCCTTCTTTTCTTTTCCTATCATACAGTTGAATTTAAGTTTAAGATGTATCTTCAAACTACCACACAATTGCACTCATCTCACACACTAGCAAAGTAATGCTCAAAATTCTCTAAGCTAGGCTTCAACAGTNATCGGACCTTGCTTCTATCACCAGTCACATCCATAGCTGGGTATTGTTTTTGCTCCACCCCTTCATTCTTTCTGGAGTTATTTCTCCACTGATCTCCAGTAGCATATTGGGCACCTACTGACCTGGGGAGTTCCTCTTTCAGTATCCTATCATTTTGCCTTCTCATACTATTCATGGGGTTCTCAAGGCAATACTGAAGTGGTTTGCCTCCTCCATGAGACATGAATATCTTTTTATTATAGTAGCCACAGTGATTAATATAGTGCCTGGATCATAGTAGGTGATCAATCCAAACTGGTTGATTGGATTAAAGACTGTTGCAGAAAGCACTGGGAGCAGAATTTTCTAGCTGGCTACCAAAATAACCAAAATTTTTGGCTGTGTCAAACGCCATTCACCTTGTATAGAAACTTATTCACTGTAGCAAATCCTGGCCTCTGGCATTGAAGTTTGAGTTCCTTGATCTGGCCAGTTCTGGAGAAATTTTATACTACTGGCCCGTTG
>SJYA01003356.1:356953-381396 GCA_006410615.1 Neotragus moschatus | reverse complement strand
TGAATCTGTTCTTTTAAAATGCAGTCCTGAGATACTTCAGGAGCTCTCAATCATCCCTGCCTTCGCCTGAATTAGTTGAGTCGGGTGGCTTTCCACCCGTGTCGGATCTTCACTATAGAGACCAGGAATAGGCAGGGAGAATGGAAGCCTAATTTGTAAACATGGGTGATGGAAGAGCTCTTTGGTGGAGAGAAATCAAACAGTGGCCAACTAGAGGAGAGAACTGGGGAGAAGAGAACAAGGGGGATGAGTGCACAATCCTAGGTTTTAAAATAAATGAGTACACTTCTTTTCAGGTTCACACTGAACTTTTCACCGGTACTTACCAGCCTTTGGCTCCATAAATAGTTTTTAATTATTGTCAGCGGAAAACAGAGGAAATTGTTTTTGTTTTTGTATCAGAATGTCTCAAAGTCACAAGAGCAGCAGAGCCTTCCTCTAAGTTGGGACTACAAGGCTCCTGCTACTTTTCGTTGCCTTTGGCTGACTCACACTTCTGCTTCCTCATGGCTGTGCCCACATCCAATGCCCAGGTTACTCTGCTTAGCAACACTTCGCTGGCACAAGGGATCTGTTGCTGTTTGGCTTTTTCTCCCCTGCTGTTTTGTTTCTTAGGTTTTCCTTGCTGGGGAATGAGGGATTTGAGGAGGGAAGATTTCCCATTTAGGACTTCATCCCTTAAACTCCATTTAAATGCTCGAGTGTCGAGTGAGTGTCGTAAAGTCCACCTCCCCTTTGTTAAGAAATGGACTAAATAGCAGCATGTGCAGGGGTGGGGACTATACATCAGTGTTTCCTAAATGGTTTCATAAAGGTCTTCCTATAGGATGGCCTGTCAAGAGTCCCTACAAGGCTCCTTGATGCTTTGGTTCCAAAAGAAACTGCTCTCTTTTTCAGGTTGTCATTATGAGATGGGATGCCCTGATTCCCAACCTGCCCCTGCCTGCAGCAGTTTCAGTAATGATTTCTCCGAGCTCTAGCTCCTAGAAGACTGGCAGCAGGAAGAGCGCTGTACTAGCAATCAACCCAAAGCAAGCTCCCTAGAACCAGATGCCATCAGGGATCAGACTGTATCTGGGGAGACTGGAGACGGGCACAGCATAGATGTGCATATATAGCTCTGACTCTGTCCCCTAGTTGTTTCTAATAAACTAAACCTAGGAGCAGCGAAAAATAGACTCCTAAGGAGAAAAAAAAATGATGCAATGTCATTGCACTGGTTTCCCACAAAACATCATCCCAAGCAATCTACATGTTTTCTGCTTAACTAAGAAGGGTTTTAACTTTCCCAATGTAAAATGCATTTTAAAAGCAATTATTTATTCATATATCCACACAGGGAAATTGTAGACTTCAGATTATTATGTGAGAATTTCCATTTCACTCTGGTTTATAGAGGATACTCACTCCAGCTCCAAATAAATGCTTGACTCACTCAAATCATGCAAATCAAGGGTCTGAAGGCAATGTCATATGCATTTGATTATAAATGCCACTGGCTGTGGGGGCCTAATGTGCTTCTATGAGATTCTGTAATGATGGCTTACGTTTATTGAGTGCTCTGTGTCAGGCATGTTTCTAAGCACTTTGCATGAATTAATCACTCAATCTTTATAAGAACCCTATGAACTAGGTGCTATTATTGTCCTCATTTTACAGATGAGAAGAGTAAATGACTGAGGCACGTAACTTTTCTAAGGTCAAATGGGGTGATAGAGCTGGGAACTGAAAACAAGCAGTCTGGCTCTAGAGCCTGCATTTTTTAATACTACTCCATGGAGACTACTACCAACCACACAATAGACACTTTAGAAAAAGAAAAGGTGGCTGTAAAAAGTTCCAGCTGGTTTTAGAATGAACATGAACTGGTGTTTTTAGTGTTCCTGAGTTATGACCTCAAGAAGCTAAACTGATTCCTGTAATGCTATCAAAAATAATCCCTTTAAGAAGAATTTTCTTAGGCAATCTTCACTATAACCCGGTGAGATAGATAGAATGGTTGTTATTATTCTCAATTGAGACATAAGGCTGATGACCCTCAAGGAGGTTAAATCACTTGCTTCAGCATCCCACATTCAAAGATTATAAAACTTAATATGGTTAAGAAGACAATGCTCCCCAAATTGATCTACAGATTTAATATAATCCCTATCAAAATCCTAGCTGCTTTTTTTTTTTTTTGTAGAAGTTAAAAAGCTGATCATAGAATTCATAATGGAATTCAAGGAAACCAAAATAGTCTTGAATAAAGTCAGAGGATTCATACTTCTTCATTTCAAAATTAGCTACTATAAATTAATAGTAATCAAGACAGTGTGGTCTGGCAAAGAATATAGATATAGACACATAGATCAATAGAACAGAATTGAGAATCTAGAATTAAAACCTTGTGTTTATGGCTAATTGGTTTTTGTCAAGGGTGCCAAAATAATTCAGGGGGAAAGAATAGTCTTTTCAATGAAGGTTCTAGGACAACTGCATGTCTGTGGTCAGTTACTTCAGTCCTATCCAACTCTTTGCAACCCTGTGGACTGCAGCTCGCCAGGCCACTCGGTCCATGGGATTCTCCAGGCAAGAATACTGGAGTGGGCTGCCATTTCCTTCTCCAGGGAATCTTCCTGGATCAGGGATTGAAACTGCATCCCCTGCAACTGGGTATTGACACAAAAAAGAATGAATTTGCACACTTAACTGTCATCATATAAAAATTAAATCAAAATGGTTCACAGACCTAAATGTAAGGGCTAAAACTATAAAACTCTTAGAAGACAACAGAGATGGTAATCTTTGTAAACTTGGATTAGAAATTTTTGAGATATGATACCAAAAGCACAAAAAAATCAAAAACAGCTAAATTGGACACTAAAATTAAAAAAAAATTGTTCTTCAAAGGGCATCATGAATAAAGATAATCCACAGGATGGGAGAAAATATTTGAAAATCATATATCTGATATGGAATTTTTATCCAGAATATATAAAGAACAATTACAATTCAACAATAAAAAGACAAATAATATAATTTTTTAATGGGCAAAGAATCTGAACAGACATTTGACCAAAGAAGTTGTACAAATAGCACATGAAAAGCTGCTCAACAATATTAGTCACTAGGGAAATGCAAATGAAGGCCACAAGATACCATTTCACACTCGCTAGAGTAGTTATCCTGGAGAAGGGAATGGCTATGCACTCCAGTATTTTTGCCTGTAGAATTCCATGAACAGAGGAGCTTGGTGGGCTATAGTCCATAGAGTCACAAAGAGCCAACATAGCTGAGTAACTAACAGTAGGGTAGTTATAATTTGAAAAACAAAAATAGAAAATAACAAGTATTGGTGAGGACTTAGAGAAATTTGAAACCTCACATATTGCTGGTGGGAATTGTAAAGTAGTCCATCAGTTTCTCAAAAAGTTAACATAAGACCCAGCAATTCCACTCCTTTCTTTTCAAGAGAATTGAAAACATATGATCACAAAAATAATTGTACATTCATGGTCATAGCAGCATTATTCATACTAGTCAAAAAATGGAAAAAATCCAAAAATCCATCCACTGATGAATGGATAAATAAGATAAGTATTTCCACTTCATTTAGTGGAATGAATAAAACAAATGAAATACGGATAGATGCTACAACATGGACAAACCTCGAAAACACTGTGCTAAGTGAAAGAAACCAGTCACAAAGGAATGAGTATTATATGATCTTTTATATGAAATGTCCAAAACAGGCAAATTCACAGAGATCTGTGGTTGCCAAGGGCTGGCAGGTTTATGGGAAAAAGGGGAGTGAGTGCTAATGAATATGGAGTTTATTTTCAGGGTAATGAAAATACTCTGGAATTAGATAGTAGGGATGGTTGCATGACACTGTGAATATATTTTAAAATGTTGAATTTTACACGTTAACAGGGTGATTTTTGTGGTTTGTAAATTATATCTTAATAAAGCTGTTATTAAGGAAGTGACTTGCCCAGAGTCACAGAGCTAATGCACAACAGAGATCAGACTTTCATTCAGCACAGCTCTCCTCTAACTTGTACCTGGAATCTTCATTAGTTCCTCAAATTACACAACTTTTGTGATGGCCTTTCTCTGATCAAAATCCTTTGGGGGCTTCCTGATTAAATAGAAACTCCTCGTTATAACATTCAACTTTGCTTTGCCTTGCAATTTTTATTTCCGCTAATAATTTTTCCTTAAACATTAAGTGAATCCTTACTATGGACACCTCCACTTACTAGGACTGAGTATAGAAAATTTGGATACCTGTCCTCAAAGATTTAAAGAAGTAGTTGGGATGATAATCCCCCACTCAAATAACTATAATAGAGGCTACAATTAGTGTTGTGGTAACTCTGAAAAGGAAGAAAACTTCTGGCTAGTGTTTGAGTATATTTGCATCTGAAGTGGACAGTAAAAGGGAAGGCTTTGTTGAAGAAGTAGCAGTTGAATTGGGCCTTTACAAGGAAAAGACTCACCATCCAGTATAGACAAAGATAGTAGAATCCAGGGCAAGCTTGGAAAGCAGCAAGTAGTCTGGTTAGCTGGGAACAAAGTGAATAGAAAGAGGAGTGGTATGAGAGAGGATGAGAAATAAAATGGAGCCAGATCAGGAAGACACTGATTGCCAACAAAAAGTATTTGGACTATACTAGGATGTGGTGTGAAAATGAAAAGACCATGGGCTTTGGATACAAACCTGAGTTCAAACCTTGGCTGCATCACTGATCAGCTCAGTGACTTTCAGTAAATTATTTTTGCTAATTTAAAAAATTGGAATAAAGAGATCTACCTCATCTTGGTTGTACAAAAATAAATATAGTAAGATGTTGTACGTTAGGAGAACCTTGGTAGATTTAGGGGTAAGGATAGAGGAGGTGATTAAAGCTATGCCTGAGAAAAGCTCATCTATCACAAAAGGGAAGAGGGAAGAGCGAGGTAACCAAAGCAGTCAGGAGGCTGCTTCTGTCATTCAAGCAAGAGATCACATATGGTGGTTCCAAAACTGCAGCTGTCAAAGGATCCCTTACACAGATGAGATCTCAAATAAGAATGGTGATAACCAAAGACCTTCTGAAAGTGGAGTCAACAAGATGCTTAACTGATGAGGAAAAAGGGTGAGAAAGAGGACTCTGGGCTTTTAAACTTAACTGAAGAAGAGTTTTATAGCTATTGGTAGAGTCTGGAAGGTCAGGAAGCAGCATAGGTTTGGCACAGGAGTGGATGAGCTAAATTTTGGTCTTCTGTGAGGAAATAGTAATTTTGTGGAGAGTAAGGGAAAATAGAGATTTGGAAGTCATGGAGGGGACTGCAGATGCTAAGGCAGTTTGGGGAGCTATCAAGTTGAGAATTTAGCAAAGCCTAGGACTTTGAGCAAGCTCTGGGAGTTGGTGATGGACAGGGAAGCCTGGAGTGCTGCAGTCCATGGGGTTGCAAAGAGTTGGGCACGACTGAGTGACTGAATGGAACTGAATAAGGCACTAGAACCCTGCCTGGGAAAGGTGCCATAAAGAAGGTGAGTGTTTTTCAGAAACAAGTTGGCACATTTCAAAATTTGCCTCAAGCAGGACAGGACTATTTCCAAGAGAGGAGCAAGGGTTGTAGAATTCTGTTCCTCTTTCTTGCCCTCTTTATGTCTATATTACATGGCCCCNGGCACGACTGAGTGACTGAATGGAACTGAATAAGGCACTAGAACCCTGCCTGGGAAAGGTGCCATAAAGAAGGTGAGTGTTTTTCAGAAACAAGTTGGCACATTTCAAAATTTGCCTCAAGCAGGACAGGACTATTTCCAAGAGAGGAGCAAGGGTTGTAGAATTCTGTTCCTCTTTCTTGCCCTCTTTATGTCTATATTACATGGCCCCCAGCAACTAACATAGAATAAGACTATAGCGTTCCAACTACTACTAGTGAAGAAGGAATTCATAGGGCCTGGACTCCATCTTAGGCCTGCTCATGCTGATCATGCTCACCACCTTTCCAATGGACTCTGAACTCTGTTTAGTGCCCATGAAAACAACAGAGGGATAAGACCTCCTCCAGACAGGGGAACCTTGAAGATCAAATCTAGGTTACTCATCGACTAAGAGAAAACATACACTCATCACTCCTTCCTCCAGACAGGCCACAAATTTTTCTGTATCTATCGGAATGTAACCTTGGGTTTATTGATTATTGGCTAATTGTTTGACTATTTGAGCACATGAGCACATAGCGTGTGAATGATGGGCTTATTGGGATTGGTTTTTCCTTGGTTTATGTAAGTCTCAAGGAATTTGGGGTGTGGGTTTGGACACATACACATGGGGTATAAAAGGTTTTCACAAATGCTGGTTGGGGTCCTTGGCTAAGAGGAGACTGCCTTGGGCCCACCAGTGTAATAGACTGCACTCCACTGCATTGTCCTTCTGAGTGAGTTTGTTTCCCGGAATCCAGGGCTACACGATATTATAATTCAGGTATACTGGAGGATTAATAAGTTTATTAATGGGATGGATGAGAACCTGAGAATTAATGTGCAACATTAATTCTGTAGGAAAAATGTGTTTTGAGTTCCAAGTCATTAAACCTTTGGAATACATCTCATTTGTATGCTGGGGACTGCCTGTATTAAAGTCATGGTTATAATCTTGTTCCACCACATTCAATCATTCTAAAAAGCTAGATGGTACTTAAAGCACCCAGGAAAAAACTGTTCTCCATGTGGAGGCTCCAGTATCCAGCTGGTTGATAGTCCATCTGCTCTTGATTAAGGGCCCTTGTCATCCACAGCTCTTAAAGGGATCATGGCAATTCACTTAAAACAGGTGTTAGCTGCTTCAGTCATAGCCCGTAGGTTCCCACCTAGAAGAAGGCCTGTGGGTCAGTAATTGCCTCTTACCTCAGACCACTAGTTACCACCTTCGCTCTGGAAAAGTCAGTTGGTGGAGGGCTGCTTTGGCTTAGCTGCCACTCTGTAGGCCTGGGAACATACTGGGCATTTAGCACCCATTCAGAACTCCTCTGTACCCTGATGGAGGAAATGTCTTCATAATGCCCTCTTACTGACAGCCCCCAGCTTGCTCTAGTCCTGTCTTGTCAGTTAGCTACCTGGCAAGTGCCTCTGCCATGGAGTGCCAACTCTATGCCCTTCCCCCTGAACATTAGCATTTTGGGCCACTAATTGACGGGAGCTGATTGAAAATTAAGTGGCCATGGGAATCACACTAACGCTGAATAAGGAAGCAACACTGGTCCCCACGTGGCTGAACCGGGGCTTTACTTTTGTAGCCATTCTTCTTCTGACACGGGGGACTCAGAGGAGAAATACAGGATGTAGAGGATTTGTCAGAAACATTACAGTGATTCATTCCGTCTAGAGATATTTGTGTCCAGTTTGCATTTTCTTCTGCTAGTTCCACATTCCAGAAGACATTTCCAGGGAGGCAAAATAGTGCCATATTGGGTTGATTATAGGTATGAAAATTTCAAGGGCAACAGTAGAAATCACACTAAAATTAAAAAGTTGTGGTATTTAAGAAAACAGATATCAACTAATCAAGAGTCACTGGGACTTCCTGAGATTCCTATGCTTAACAGTGAGTAAACAAGAAACATATGGACCAGACCATACCCCAACTCCAAGCAGAATCAGTTGCTCCTTCCTCCATCAACCCACAGTAATTAGAAGCATTGAATTATAGTTATTATGTAACCTCATATTTCTGTAACCAATCTCCTCTACTAGACTATGATTTTGATACTTCATTCAACAATTTGTCCTAAATTACCAGCACCAATTATAGATATGAACACAAAAAGGTACTCAGTTTTGTTCAACAGTACACCTACCATAAGTTAGTGGCTCTACTACACATTAAGGGATGAGTCAGACATAACCTCTGTCCTCAGGATGGTAAAGGTTTAGTGGCAGAAGCAGGAACAAAACCAGATTTTAATATAATATATTAGAAACACACATTAGGTGCCACAGGTTCACATTGGAGGTGCACTTAAGCCCAACCTGGGGATTCAAGAAAGATCGCCTGAAGGAGATGACACATGAGCTGAACCTTGAAGACATACGTAGGATTAGGGAGGAGAAAAGATGAGAGGAGCCTTCTAGGCAGAGGGAACAATGTATTAAACACCATGAAGTGTGCAAGTAACTAGAAGCAGTCTGAATTACTAAAGTATACAGTTCCAGGCATGATGTCAAAAAGATGGGGCTTAGAAGGTCTGCTAAAGAGTTGAAGCATTATTCTATAGTTTGCAGGGGAGCTATTTAAGAATTGAAAGTCATGGTTTATTCATTTATCTTTCACAGCCTACATTATGAATTTGATAGAAAATTATCCAGAGAGCTCATCTGAAAGCCTGAATGGTACATTATAGGTATCAGGAGATCAAATATATTTTCTTTTTTTTTAATATTTAAATTTTTATTTTTTAGTTTGTTTTGCTTTACAATACTGTATTCATTTTGCTNCTCATTTGAAAAGACTCTGATGCTGGGAGGGATTGGGGGCAGGAGGAGAAGGGGACGACCAAGGATGAGATGGCTGGATGGCATCACAGACTCGATGAACGTGAGTCTGAGTGAACTCTGGGAGATGGTGATGGACAGGGAGGCCTGGCGTGCTGCGATTCATAGGGTCCCAAAGAGTTGGACACGACTGAGCAACTGAACTGAACTGAACTGAAAATACTCACAACATGAAATTTACCATCAGTGGCATTAAGTTCAGTTCAGTTCAGTCGCTCAGTCATGGCATTAAGTACATTCATATTATTGCAGTCATCACCACCATCCATCTCAACAACTTCTACATCTTCCTCAACTTAAAACTGGTGTTCATTAAACACTGACCACCCAATTATCCCTCCCTCCAGCCTCTGACAACCACCATTTTACTTTCTGTCTCAGAGAATTTGACTACTCTAGAAATATCATATAAGAAGAATCATAAAGATTTGTCCTTTAAGACTGTCTTATTCACTTAGCAGAATGTCCTCAAGGTTCATTCTTGTTGTAGCATGTGTAAAATTTCTTTCCTTTTTAATGCTGAATAATATTCCACTGTATGTAGATACCACATTTTGTTTATCCATTCATCTTTCTATGGATGGTTGGGTTGTTTCCGCTTTCTTGCTATTGTAAATAATGTCATTATGAACACAAGTGTACAAACATCTGTTCAAGTCCCTGCTATCAATTCTTTTAGGTATATACCCAGAAGTGGAATTACTGGATTATTCTATGTTTAATTTTTTGAGGCATTGCCATACTGTTTTCCATAGCAGTTGCACCATTTTACATTTCCACCAGCAATGCACAATAGTTGTAGTTTCTCCACGTCCTTGCCAATGCTGGTCATTTTGTGTTCTGTTATTGCTGTTTTTTCTTTTAATAATAGCCATCCTAATCAATATGGAGTAGTTTCTCATTATGGTTTTGGTTTATGTTTCCCTAATGACTTGAGATGTTGAGCACTTTTTCATGTGCTTATTGGCCATTTGTATATCTTCTTTGAATAAATGTCTATACAAGTCCTTTGCCTTAATCAGATTATTGACTTGTACTTGATGATACTTTTAAACTGCTGAATCAACCAACTCTGATGCCTGCTCTGACTTTGTACTCCCAGTTACGTAATTTAGTAAACTGCCTGTGGCAGACCAAATAATGGCCCTTAACAGATATCCATGTTCTAATCCCTGAAGTCTATGAATATGTTCTCTCAGGTAAAATTTGCAGATGTGATTAAGTTCAGTTCAGTTCAATCACTCAGTCCTGTCTGACTGTTTGTGACCCCATGGACTGTAGCACGCCAGGCTTCCCTGTCCATCACCAACTCCCAGAGCCTACTCAAACTCATGTCCATTGAGTTGGTGATGCCATCCAACCATCTCATCCTCTGTCATCCCATTCTCCTCCTGCCTTCAATCTTTCCCAGCATAAGGGTCTTTTCCAATGAGACAGTTCTTCACATCAGGTGGCCAAAGTATTGAAGCTTCAGCTTCAGCATCAGTTCTTCCAATGAATATTCAGGACTGATCTCCTTTAGGATGGACTGGCTGGATCTCCCTGCAGTCCAACGGACTCTCAAGAGTCTTCTCCAACACCACAGTTCAAAAGCATCAAATCTTCGGCACTCAGCTTACTTTATGGTCCAACTCTCATGTCCATACACAACTACTTGAAAAATCATAGCTTTGACTAAACACCTTTGTCAGCAAAATAATGTCTCTGCTTTTTAATATGCTGTCTAAGTTCATCACTGCTTTTCTTCCAAGGAGCAAGCATCTTTTAATTTCATGGCTGTTGTCACCATCTGCAATGACTTTGGAACCCAAGAAAATAAAGTCAGTCACTGTTTCCATAGTTTCCCCATCTATTTGCCATGAAGCAAAATAAGGATCTTGAAATGGGAAGATTATCAAGGTTATTAGGTGAGCCCAATGTTATCACAGGGGTCTTATGAGAGAGAGGCAGCAAGGTCAGAGTCAGAGAAGATGTAACAATGGGAGCAAAGGTCAGAGAGATATGAAATCATAAGCCAAGGGATGGTGGCTGCCTCCATAAACTAAAAAAGGGGAATGGATTTTGCCCCAGATTCTCCAGAAGAATGCAGCTCCACCAACATCTTGATGTTAGTTTTGCAAATGCATTTCAGATGTCCAGTCTCCAGAGTTGTAAGATAATAAATTTGGCTGTTTTAAGCCTCCAAAGTGTATTAGTCACTCAGTTATATCTGACTCTCTGCAACCACATGGACTGGGGTCCACCAGGCTCCTCTGTCCATGGGATTCTCAAGGCAAGAATACTGGAGTGGGTTGCCATTCCCTTTTCCAGGTGATCTTCCTGACCCAGGGATTGAACCCAGGTCTGTCTGCACTGTAGGCAGATTCTTTATCATCTGAGCTACCAGTGAAGCCCTTTAACCTCTATTGTTGTTCATTTACTGTTCAGTTGTTCAGTCATCTCTGACTCTTTGTGACCCCATGGAGTGCAGCAAGCCAGGCTTCCCTATCACCATCTCCCGGAGTTTGCTCAAACTCATGTCCAGTGAGTCAGTGATGCCATCCAACAATGTCATCCTCTGTCTTCCCCTTCTCCTCTTGCCTTCAATCTTTCCCAGCATCAGGGTCTTTTCCAAGAAGTCACTTCTGCACATCAGGTAGCCAAACTATTGGAGCTTCAGCTTCAGCATCAGTCCTTCCAATGAATATTCAGGGTTGATTTCTTCTAGGATTGACTGGTTTGATCTCCTTGCTGTCCAAGGGACTCTCAAGAGTCTTTTCCAGCACCACAGTTCAAAAGCATCAATTCTTTGGCACTCAGCCTTTTTTATTGTCCAGCTCTCAAATCCATACATGACTACCGGAAAGAAACATAGCTTTGACTATACAGACCTTTGTAGGCAAAGTAATGTCTCTGCTTTTCAATATACTGTCTAGGTTTGTCACTTCTTTTCTTCCAAGGAGCAAGCGTCTTTTAATTTCATGGCTGCAGTTACTGTCCAGAATGATTTTGGAGCCCCAGTGATTTTAAGCCTCTAAGTTTGTGGTAATTAGTTACAGCAGCAATGGGAAACATATGCTACCTTATTAAGTCAGAGCAGGCTTCAGGGTTGGTTCATTCAACAGTTTAAGAGTGTCACTAAATACATCTCAACAATTAAAAAAAAATCACCTGATCAGAAAAGAGGCCAAGTCATTTTCTTCATTCATACACCAAGAAACCAACAGTAAAATAGCCAAGTTTAGACTCTCAGTGAATTTGAAACTACCTAGCAACTGTATTTAGGGAGTTTGATAATGGGCAGTCATTGCATGACAGGGAACTGACAAGGAAAAGAAATTCTCATGTACATTATGAAGTCACCTTCAAATGTTTGATTAATGAATGAATACGGTTATTTTTGCTTGATTTGATTATTTGTGTCTCTAATTTCCTCCCTGGTTTGGCGCTTCTGTGGTACTGACCCGCAGGGCTGTGTATTCCTCACCAGACTGGCTTAGCCTGTGGGTCTGATGGTGAATATGCACAGGAGTTGATTGTTGCCCTAGAGGCTTGTCTTATAAACTCAGACTCTTTTGCAAACTCTATCTTGCCTCCCTCAGGGACCTTTTCCTTCCCTGTTATTTGTTGTTAAATCACCAGGCTGAGCTAAGTAGCCAAACAACAGATCTTTCTCATCAGGTCCCAGAGGAAAGAGACATGGTCCACTCACATTGGACTCCAAGTCCTCAAATCACTAATGAAGCAGACAGTGTGCAAGTTCCCTAGGCCCAGGTCCTGATTCCAACTTGGGTGGGCAGAAGTTATTGCCTTAAAGCAAATAAACTAAAAACAAAACCATACAGATAGGTTCCTTTCCTTTCCTTTCTTGATGTCTAGAGTTGGTGTTAAAACTGGGTTTTCTGCCTTCACGCTCAATTGAGAGTATGGAGAATTACAGAGCAGTGCCGAAAAGATTGTTACAGATCCTTCAGATTACTTTTAAGGGACTGCAGGTTACTTTTAGGGGAGAAGACCACTTTCTTCAAAACATATAAGCAATCCTTGTACCTAGAGCTGAAGCTGTTTCCCGTAATAAAATTTTCCATTGTTCAAGTATCTGTCTCCCTATGATGAGCTCCAAACAACTGGAGATATAATCATTTTTCTTTCTAGGCTAGCTAATGATCTAAGTTGTGGGTTCTTCAGATACTTGGCTTCTCCCCAGTCTCCCCATGCTGCTGGGTTTTAGAACTTTCCATAGCAGGTCAGTAGTCCCACTAGAGCTAAAATATCATCTTTGAAAGCTGTCATTCCAATTTCAAGAATCCTAAGAAATTGGGTATTTCTGTGAAAGCATGTCTCCAGTGAACTGCTTGACTCCAAGCTTCAGGACTCAAGAAGTCAACCAGCTTGTGCAAGTAAATATGCCCCATCCACGTCCCTCACAAATTGACTTCAGCTGCAGAACTTAACTTGCAGCTTGGGCTTTGGAGGAAGACAAGCTTGGGTCCAAGTCTTCACTCTCTCCCAGTACTAGCTGGAGGTGATTTTGTGGTTTAACCATTCCAAATCTCAATTTCATTTCCTGTGAGATGGGGATAATAGTATTTACCTCGCAGGTTTGTTGTGAACATTAAAAGAGATCACATGTGTGCAAATGCTCAGTAAATGTTAAGAGAGTTGAAAAATGT
This sequence comes from Neotragus moschatus, assembly GCA_006410615.1. Classification (NCBI taxonomy): domain Eukaryota; kingdom Metazoa; phylum Chordata; class Mammalia; order Artiodactyla; family Bovidae; genus Neotragus; species Neotragus moschatus. The sequence goes on along the minus strand of SJYA01003356.1, from coordinate 368,214 downwards.
TTGTTGAATCTATTTGGAGGCCTAGTTCCTGCCCTATGATTCCCTAGACTTAGCTGATAAAACCATAATTCCTGACTGGAACTTTACAATAAACTGTTGATAAGCATCTCTGGAATTACAGCTTAAATTCTACAGCCAGAGCACACAAATCTTGCTCTATGGTATTTCACATTTCATGTTTTAAAGTTCTGCTAATTGTGACTTAAAATAGATTATTTCAAGGAGCAAGCAGTTTCTCTGCAACAAAGTAAATATTATGTCTAACAGGTATCAGGTTACAATTTAATGTAGGGAATCACTAATCCCCTTGCCCAATTTGTTCATACATTCCATTCCAATTGTGTTACTTCTCACCCAGCGATCCCCAAGGGTTAACTCAACCTCAGCTGGCTGAACAGGTGGCTCTTTCTTCTCCCACCACTCCTTGTATTGTGTCATATCAACTTCTTCTTATGGGGGTATTAAGGCTCAAGGGGAAGATGAGTTGGTCCCTGTTTACAGACTATAGAAAGTAAAGTCAAGGTCTGTTCCATTCCACTTCCAGAGTGGTTCATTAATATCAGTTTCCTAATGTTAAAGAGGTATGTGGGGGCATTCAAATGATCAACCTCTAAGGGTGCCTAATGTACACCTGAGAAATGCCATTGAGTGGAAAAAGAAATGGCCTTATCTTTGCTCAATAAGAGGGTACAGTAGACCTTCAATCAATATCAGATCTCAGCACCTGAGCCTTGCTAGCATTACTTCCCAATTTGGCAGTTAGAAAGAAATATATATATATATATGCATGTAGTTCAGGTGAATCAAAAGAATTGCAAAGAGAGAAACCCACAAAACCCAACTGCTTGGGATATTGGTTTGGCTATTGGTAACAGAGGCCTGGAGAAGGCAATGGCACCCCACTCCAGTACTCTTGCCTGGAAAACCCCATGGACAGAGGAGCCTGGTGGGCTGCAGTTCATGGGGTCGCTAAGAGTCTGACACGACTGAGCAACTTCACTTTCACTTTTCCCTTTCATGCATTGGAGAAGGAAATGGCAACCCACTCCAGTGTTTTTGCCTGGAGAATCCCAGGGACAAGGGAGCCTGGTGGGCTGCCGGCCATAGGGTCACACAGAGTCGGACACGACTAAAGTGACTTAGCAGCAGCAGCAGCAACAGAAGCCCAAATTGACAATGGCTTAAACAAAAGTGTATTCCTCTCTCATATTACAATCTGGGGGTAGTCAGTCCAGGCTGCATGTCTGCTTAGTAGTTCTTCTGCATGGAGTTTTCAGATATCCAGACTCCTTCCTTCGTGTGGCTCACCAATCTGAGAGTATTTCCCTTGTCCACCTGGCTCAAAATGGCTTTCCATGATGTCCAGGAACTAACTAGCAGGAAAGTAGGAGAAGGAGAAGGTGCCCTCTTCCTTTAAAAGTTTGAACAGTTTCTTCCTGTCTCTTCTAGCTGCATCCCATTGGCAATAGCTTAATCAATGACCACAATAAGCCTGGTGAATGTACACTTGAGCTTGGCGGCCATATGCCCAACTAATAACCCTTTGGAAGAAAGGGAGAATGGACATAATGGAACAATGAACAGTCCAAAAATTGTTCATACCATTGAATTTTTAGGAGAAAACTGTTAACCTGCTTTTCTTCTGATCATAAACACACCTAGACAACCTTTTAACCACTGAAACTGGTCTTCATGACACTCTTCCAGTTGTGAAACACTTGAAATTCTTTCATGTTGTTTGTTAAGTAGTTACAGCTCTAGAGTCTCCACTCATGTGTCCAGTTGGCCCATCCCCTTCTGCCCTGCACTATACTCCTCATAATCTAGCAACTAAAGGGTTAAAGCATAGCTCAGCAAGGGGCTCCAGAGCTAAGCCATGGTTCATCCTAACTGGTGACTGCAGACTAACACAGGTAGTAACCTATTTTGCCTCTCAACCCTATGCTAAAGATGAAGGGATGCTCCAGCAGGAAGTTAACTCAGGATTTTCCAGTTGCTTGATCAGGCACAACAGAGACCTGGTACCAGCAAACCTCCCACAAACCTGGTTCTGGCTGACACTATGTCTTGGTTTCTCTGTCTCTAAAATGTGAGAGGCTACCTTTGTCATTGGTCAGGAAGTTGGTAAGGAAAGGAAACAGTGACGTCAGTAATCAGATATAAAGATATAATCATTAGAAATGATATCCTGACCCAGTCAGAGCAATATTTAAGAAAGATCAGTCCAAAAAGAGGAGTGGAGGAGCCGTTCAATGAGGCTTTAAAAGACAAGGTCAAAAAAATAAAAGACAAGTCTGAGCTAGTGCTGGCACAAAAAAGAAAATATAATGAAAATATGAAAAAATATATAATGAATATATATATAATGAAAATTCATGAAAATATAATGAAAAAGAGTAAGGCTTGATGGAATTTCTAAGAAGCAATACTAGTATCTTAAAAGACAGAATTATAAATGAGCATGTTCCCCTCATCCAGGCAGAGACAGGCCTGCTGATTGGCCCCCTCTTGGTTATTTCCCATAGGAACACCAAATACACAGTATGTGTGGAAACTCAAAATAATATCATATAGCTAATCACACCCCAATGTGCACTTTGCCCATCAGTATTCCATCTGCTTTCACATTCCCAAGGAAACACAACAAGAAAACCAGGCTCAGGCAAGTTCCTTTGCCTCCCTGAGCCTTCATTCTCATGTGTAAATCCAGGATAATTCTACCCACCTTTTATGGTGGTTGTGAGGTTTAAATGAGAAAATGCACATATGTATCCTGTGGCCCTGGTAAATGGTAAATGCTCAGAAATTTTGTCTCCTCTTCCTCAGTTCCCAGATATTTGGACATTTCCAGATCACTGTTTTTTCCTAAGAGCAAGAATTGAAGCCCAGCACAGACCTCCTACCTGACTTTTCATTCCCAGTCTTTCTAAAAGGAAGCATGAACATTAGCAGAGTGTCTGCCCTCTAAATCTCAGTCCTGGGTCATGCCACCCTATCCAGGCCATCTCTGCTCCTTTCCAAGCACTGCAGCGCTCTGTACGCCACCGCACCAGCATGCCCATTGGTGCTGCATAGTCTGCAAGTTCATCTAAGTCCTCAACATGGAACCACTCTAGAATCTGTCCCTCCTTCTCAGCCATCTTTCATTCTCCATACTCTTTCAGACTTTATTGGTGTTTGTCTCACTGCCAGCCTCTCTCCATCACAGACCATCTCTTTTCTGAGTCACTAAGAAAGCAGATACTGCCTACAGGTTCATCCCTATCTGCACTCCTCCTTTATCTGTTTCCATTCGGATATTGCAGGAGTCCTGACTCGTGCCCAAACTTAATCATCCCATCTTTACTTGGATCCCATCCTTTTCACACTCTGAACACCATGTCCTATCGGTTATTCCTTCTTTCTCTTATAATTTCAGCCACTCCCTCTATACTAGCTCCTTCTCATCAGCATTTTAAACACGTTGAAATATCTACTATCTTTTAAAAATTGAGATGTGTGTATGTGTATTAGTTGCTCAGTCGTATCTGATTCTTTGCGACTCAATGAACTGTAGCCCTCCAGGCTCCTCTGTCCTTGGAATTCTCCAGGCGAGAATACAAAGATGGCCAATAATTCCTTCCATTGTTGTACATGCACATTATTCTACTAACGAAAAAGTGAAATTGATTTCTCCTCCTCCTTAAATCTAGGCCCGCCTTGTAACTTGACCTGACCCATACAACGGGTGAAATTAGAATGTGGCAATTCCAGGCGTATAAGAGATCAGGTACCTTCTGCCAGCTCCCATGTATGAAACTTACACTATTTGAGAAAATGATAAGGTGCCACATGGGGAGAGAAAGACCACGTAGAGGAGAACTAAGGTGGCCCGGCTGACAGTGAGCACCAAGGCCCGAGATGTGGATGTACCAGGGACAGCAGACCTCCCAAATAATTGTAGCCATGGAGTCATGAGAAACCCACAGGATCATGAGAAATAATAATTCATCATTGCTTTAAGCTAGTAAATTTGGGGATGTCTTTAAAACATGGCAATAGATAACAAAACAAATGCCATCAACATGTTGATGACTTATATATTTATATCTCCAGCTCTGACGTCTCTCCCCTGAACTTTAGATTCATGTTTCTAACTGTTCTCTTGGTGGCTAAGGGGCCTCTTACAGATCTAACACAGACTTTTCTTTTTTAGTAATAGTTTTAATGAGATATAATTCATATACCATACCATCCACCCATCTAAAGTGTACAATTTGATAGTTCTTACAATATTCATGGTAATGTAGCACAGACCTTTGATTCACACCTTACCACCCCAAACACCCTACCTTCTTTCTCATTGATCTCATGGAGTATTTTTAAGCCCCAAGACTAAGAATCATCATGGGCTCCTCCCTTCGCCTCTTACTCCTCATCAGATCCATCAGCATGTTCTGACAGTTTTATCTGTAAACTATAGCACTAATCTAACTGCCTCCTTTCATTTCCACCACTTCCATTCTAGTTAAGTCATCTCTTCGTGTCAGCTGTATTGTCATAGCCTCCTAACTGGTCTCCCTGACTTCCCTCCCAACTGGTTATCCACTCATGTGACCCTCAGTCAGTTTTCTACAAAGCAGAACGATGATTATGTTACTCTCCTGCCTGAAAATCCGTAACGATTCCCCTTCTCAGAATAAAATCCAAACTGCTTATCAAAGCCTACAAGGCCCCTGTTAATATCTCCCACCACTTTCCCCTTCCTCACTCTGCTCTAGACACATGGGTTTTCTTTTTGTTCCCTCAAACTACTGAACTCATTCCTGCCTCAGGGCCTTTTTACTAACTATTCATTCCACTTGGAATACTCTTTTTTTTTTTTTTTAATCAAAGGATAATGGCTTTACAGAATTTTGTTGTTTTCTGTCAAACCTCAATATCAATCAGCCATAAGTATACATATATCCCCTCCCTTTTGAATCTCCCTCCCATCTCCTACCCCATCAAGATTGATACAGAGCCCCTGTTTGAGTTTACTGAGCCATACAGGAAATTCCCATTGGCTATCTATTTTACATATGGTAATGTAAGTTTCCATGTTACTCTTGATACATCTCACCCTCTCCTCCCCTCTCCCCATGTCCATAAGTCTATGGAATGCTCTTTGCTGAGATTTTCAGAGTTTTCTTCATTACGCCTCTGCTCAAATGTCACCACCTCAGTGGTGGTGGTTTAGTTGCCAAGTCACATCTCTTTGTGACCCCATGGACTGCAGCCCTCCAGGCTCCTCTATCCATGGAATTCTCAAGGCAAGAATACTGGAGTGGGTTGCCATTTCCTTTTCCAGTGGATCTTCCCGATTCAGGGATCAAACTCAAGTCTCCTGCATTGTAGGTGGATTCTTTACCAACTGAGCCACCAGGAAGCCCCACCACCTCAGAAAGGCCTTCTATGACCATGTCATTTAACATAGGATCTCCCCTGTCCCTTTCAAGCAAAAGTCACTTTTTATGGCCTTACTCTGATTTTTATTTTCTTTCTGGCACTAATCATTGCTAAGTGATATTGATATTGGTATTATATTCTACATTTAGTTGTCTATGCATTTGTTTTCTTGTTTCTTCTATAGTGGCAGCTGTATAAATGCTCTTCTCAGATTTTCTTCAAGAGAACCTCTTGTAGGAAGTATAACTGACAGCCCCAGCTTATACCCCTCTGGATGCACCATTGCATTGACACCAAATGCATGCTTTTCCCAGACTGCTCCTAACCAATGATTGAGTATCACAGGTACCGTATAGCTGTCCCAGAACTGAGCGATGCAGGACTCCTCTGCTGAATAACTTTGGCTTTGAGATTATCCATGGACCTGGCTAAAGCTTTCTTAGAATGGTGCTACAGTCTGAGAGTCTTTTTACCCAAGCCTCCTTTCCCTCTTTCTTTCCACAAAGGTCAGACCTGCACTAGGTCTGAAGATTCTCCCTAATTATTCTTGCTCCTTTCTTTTTATCCCTCAGAGGCATTTCCTCCAATAAATATCTTATACCTCTAAACCCATCTTGGTATCTGCTCTTTGAAAGACCCAAACTCATCTACCTACCATGTGCCCACTGAAGAATCAGGGAGATACTAATAGGGCCACTGGACAAACAGAGGCCTGGAAGTTGGACAGGGCTATTGAAGGTAGGGACCTCAATGTCTGGAGGAAATAGTGTAATAAGGAAGCAACAGTGGATGCTATTTCATGTCAAAAAGTCAAATGGAACTACATGCATGCAATATGTGTATGTGTGTGTGTGTTAGTCGTGCAGTTGTCTCTGACTGTTTGCAACCCCATGGACTGTAGCCTGCCAAGGCTTCTCTGTCCATGGAATTCTCCAGGCCAGAGTATTGGAATGGCTTGCCATTCCTTTCTCCAGGGGATCTTCCCAACCCAGGGATGGAGCCCAAGTCTCCTACATTTCAGGCAGATTCTTTACCATCTGAGCCACCAAGTAAGCCCCATGCAATACATATCAGGTCAGGTACTAGATCAGACCAGCCATCCTACAGCAAACACCAGCAGAGCCAAGCAGAAAGGGATGGCACTGAGAACTGGCTAGCCATCCTCCAGTTTCTAAGAGGGTATGTGCGTTTTCTTCTGTACCACCAATATTTCACTGAGGTGGAGGATTCCTGAAAAAACTTAAACTGGTTACCATAAATAAAGAAGCCATATGTTTTGTATACCTATGTGTAGCATATAAATCATTTACCGCACAGAAGGGAGGACGTGACCATCTTTAGTTTTAACTAAGCCATTTTAACCCTCTTTCTCGTCTTTTGATCAAATATCAAGCCAGTGAATCAAAGCATATGAGTTTAAAGATCTGGCTTTAGTCTTGTCTTTGCTTTTTACTAGCTTTATGGGCCAGGAAAACTTACTAGTTTCTCAAAACTTGTTTCCTCAACCATAAAATAGGGTGATCTATTTCCAGTGCAGAGCACATGATTATGGTGAGGACAAATCACATATTTAAAAACTCATAGTTGAATTTATTTTGTTACTTTTATAAAATATTATGCAAATATAAGGTTATTTACAAAGATCCATTACAGCCCGAAAATGCTGATCTATTCTTGGAACTGTTTTTTTATATTCTGTGTACCTTTTGTATAATGATGCCCTCTGCTGTTCTCTTACATATCTTTACTTCAGATCATGCAAGAGACATGGTGCAAATCATCATTCTATTTAAGATTATTATAGTGGGAATGATACATGAAGATCCATTAGTTTCATTTTAAAGGTGAGAGCAAAGCACGGACATAATGGCAAAGTGCCTGTGTGTGTGCTCAGTTGCTTTAGCCGTGTACAACTCTTTTGCGACCTCATGAACTGTATCATGCCAGGCTCCTCTGGTCCATGGGATTTCCCAGGAAAGAATACTGGAGTGGGTTACTGTTTCCTCCTCCAACGGGATCTTCTTGACCCAGGGGTCAAACCCAAGTCTCTTGCGTCTTCTGTACAGCAGGTGGATTCTTTACCCATTGAGCCACTTGGGAAGTCCAGCAAAGTGCCTACAATCAGTGAAACCAGAATCAGAATCCAAGCTTCTAGACTCCAAGTTCAGTGCTTTTTAATCAGAATGGCAATATAGAAGTATAAAAACACTAGAGTTCAAATTGAATGTCCAAGTAGACTTTATCGTTTCGCCCCCAACACTTTTTCTTCCTCTTAAATTCATTATCAACATTAAAAAATTAGAAGTGGCATCTAACCAGTCACCCAAGAGAGAAACCTCAAAGGCAGTTTTAATTCTGTCCTCTTCTTTACCTACCACATTAAATATATTATATAGTCTAATTAATTCTTCCTTCTAAATGTATTTCACCCTCTTCCCTATTTAGACCACTTTGATTGAAGCCTTCATCTTTTTACCTTGTGTTATTTCAATAGCCTAAGTGTTTTAACATACAGATTTGCTTACCTCGCATTCATTCATTCATTCAATACAATTCTAGCTTAAATCCTTAATAATATTCCAGGCAGTATGCTAGATATGGAGCAGTAAAAGAGAAGCAGACATAGCCCGTGCTCTCAAGGAACCCCAAATCTAGTAGAGATAAATATGCACACAAATGTGGAATTCTATTTCCTTCAAAATATTAACAAAACTACCCATTGAGGACACAAGGCTGAGTTGATTTTCTCCATGTAAGGGGCAGTACTAGCTCAGGAGAGACTCAGTAACATCTACAAAGGGTGAAGGTGAAGTCAGGATATTCATGAGATTGGGCAGTCTTGTTTATAGTGGGTCTTTCAATGGGGAAGGGCCTGAATCACAATGCAATAGTTTAAGACTGGTGGACCTAGTAGGTGAGGATTTAGAGGAGAGGGGTTCAAAGAGTTTTGGGGTGTAAACTATTGGTTGATGATTTCTGTTAAGGAGTTGATGGTTCTCTTGATAAGGTCCTGGCGGTGGTGGTGGTGGTGGTGGTGGTTTAGTTGCTTAGTCACGGCCGACTATTTGCAACCCCATGGACTGTGGCCCATCGGGCTTCTCTGTCCATGGAATTTTCCAGAATACTGGACTGGGTGGTAGCCTTTCCCTTCTCCAGGGGATCTTCCTGACCCAGGGATCAAACCCAAGTCTCCTGCATTGCAGACAGATTCTTCACCAACTGAGTTACCAGGGAAGCTCAAGTTCCTGGCAATAAAGTTTATTAGCAATTTTCACCTCTCTAGGCAAGAATTTCCTGAAAGAGTAAAGTTATGTGCATGAAGACAGTACAATAGTAAAGGCAAAGGATGTGGACAATACACTGTTGTGGTGGTGGATTGTTTCACTTCTCATAAAGAAGTACAACAAAGCGTTGCAGATGCATATGTGGGACACTGAGGGAACATGGAGGAGGGAGTGCCCAGTGAGCCCTGGGGTTGGAGTGGCAAAGAAGTAGAAAAGGTTCTGCAGACTTTATCTCTTAAAAGGTGAAGAGTATTCTATTTTTGGATATACCTCGTTTTAGAAATCCATCCATCAGTTGATAGACATTTGGGTTGTTTCCACTTTTTTGGCTATTATGAATAATGCCACTAGGAACATTCATGTACACATTGTTTTGGTGAAAATGTATGTTCATTTATCTTGGGTATATACATAGGTGTAGAATTGTTGGGCTATATGATCACTCTACGTTGAAATTTTTGAGGAGCTACCAAATTGTTTTTCAAAGAGGCTGCACTGTTTTTAACTTCTACTAGCAATGCATGTGTTTAGATTCCTCCTCATTCTCACCAACACTAGATATTTTCCTTTTTTTTTTTTTAAATTCTAGCCATCCTAGTGGTATAAACCGGTATCTCATTATAGTTGTATTTCCCTAGTAACTAATCATGTTATTAGAAAACATCTTTTCATGTGCTTCTTGGCCATTTTTATCTTCTTTGGAGAAATATCTTTTCAAATCNCATTCTCACCAACACTAGATATTTTCCTTTTTTTTTTTTTAAATTCTAGCCATCCTAGTGGTATAAACCGGTATCTCATTATAGTTGTATTTCCCTAGTAACTAATCATGTTATTAGAAAACATCTTTTCATGTGCTTCTTGGCCATTTTTATCTTCTTTGGAGAAATATCTTTTCAAATCTTTGGCCGTTGTGTTTTTAATTTTTTAATTGTATTTTCTTTTAATTGTTATGTTGTGAAAGGTGATTATTGTGGATATTTGCTTGATTTGAAAATATTTTCCCCATATTGTGTGTTGTCTTTTCAGTTTCTTGATAGTATCTTTTGAAACACAGAAGTTTACACTTTTTTTTATTGAGGTCAAGTCACATACCATAAAATTAACCACTTTCAAGTGAATATAATTCAGTGACATTTAGTGCATTTAAAATGTTGTACAACCACCCTGTTTATCTAGTTCCCAAACATTTTCATCATCACTCCCTAAACCCCCCTGGACCTATTAAGTGGTTGTTCCCCATTCCTCATTCCCCCTCACCTCCGGCAACAACCAATCTATGTTGTGTCTCTATGGATTTACTGTGCTAACTATTTCATATAAATGGAGTCGTGCAGTATGTGACCTTTTGTGTCTGGCTTCCTTCACTTACTTAATGTGTTCCAGGATCTTGCATGTTGTAGCTTGTGTCAGTCCTCCATTTCTTTGAATGGCTGAATAAATTGGGGAGAGTGAGTCCTCCAACTTTTTTCTTCTTTTTCAGGATTATTTTGGCTATTTGGGTCCCCTTGCAATTCCATATTAATGTGAAGATTTGCTTTTCCATTTCAACAAAAAAAACGATCATTGAAATTTTGATATGGATTGCATTGAATTTGTAGATTATTTTGAGTAGTATTGCCATCTTAACAAAATTGTCTCTTAATCCACACAAATGAGATATCTTTCAATTTTGTCAGATCTTCTTCAATATCTTCTAGTGATGTTTTGTAGTTTTCAGAGTATACCTCTTTGGTTAAATTTGTTCCTAAGTATTTTATTCTTTGTATATTATTATAAATATAATTGTTTTTTCTAACTTCCTTTTTAAATTTTTCATTGCTGGTGTGTAGAAACTCAACTAATGTTTGTTTTTGTACCCTGTAACTTCGGTGAATATATTTATTGTAGTGTGTGTGTGTGTGTGTGTGTGTGTGTGTGTATGTATTCTCTTAAATGTTATAGATATACAAAACAATATATATCAATGTTATCTGCAATAGAGATACTTTTACTTTTGTGTTTCCAGTTTAGACGATTTTTATTGCCTAACTGATCTGGACTAAAGCTTCTAGTATAATTAACATTTTAAATAGTAATAGTAAAAGCAGTTATCCTTGCTTTATTTCTGATCTTAGGGAAATATTTTCAGTCTTTCATCATTGAATATAGTACTAACTGTGGGTTTTTCATAAATGGTCATTATCATACTAAAGAAGTTCCCTTCTATTCTTATTTTGTTGAAAGTTTTTATCAAGAGAAGGTGGTTGGAGTCCATCAGTTACTTTTTCTACCCTAACTAAAATCATGTGGTTTATTTCTCTCTTCTGTTAATACATTGTATTATATTGATTAATTTTCTTATGTAAACCACCCTTGCATTCCTGGGATAAATTTCACTTATTGTGGTTCTTTTAATGTGCTGATAGATTTGTTTCCAAGTATTTTGTTGAAATTGCTTGAATCTGTATTCATATGGCATATTTGCCTTTAATTCCCTTGTGATGCCTTTGCCCAGCTGTGATATCAGGGAAAAACAGTCCTCATAGAATGAATTCAGACGTGTTCCTA
>SJYA01003356.1:337013-352812 GCA_006410615.1 Neotragus moschatus | reverse complement strand
ATTATTGACAGGTTGCAGTGTGAAATTTCCTTATACGAATGATTTAAAATATCATATGGCTGAGACTATGCGAACTGGCTTAGGTTTCTGCTTCCTTAGATGTGAAAGATGGACCAGATACCCTCTCTGTTTTTTTCCTCTCCTTCTCTTTGGCTCTTTGTTCCCCTTCCCTCCCTCCTTCCTTCATTACTGTCTCATATCTCTGATTGAAACACAGGAGCCCCCAATGCCTCTCAGAACCAAATATTCAAAATCAAGTGTAATGTCTTTCTTGAACAGACCAGACCTCAGCCCTGTATCAAGATTTATTTGTCACTGTTGCGAAAGACTTGCAAGGGAGAGCCCATGTAGGAGATGAAAGTGTCAAACTAAGATGAAAGATTTCTGTCTCTCTAACTTGGGCCTTTGGAGAGGCTCCTTGATGGATAAGGACCTCAGCAGGCAGAGGAGGAAGACCCTCAGCAGATTCTACAGTATGCACAAAAATCTTTGATAATCTCTGACTGAAAGTTGGGCTTCGTATATACGGGCCAGGTGGACTGAAAGAAGGAGGGTGGATTTGCCCAGGGAACCTTGGGCCGTGCCTGGAGACATTTTCGGTTGTCACACTGTGAGGAAGGTACTACTGGATTCTAGTGAATGGAGGCCAGGGATTCTGCTAAAAATCCTGCGATGCACAGGAGATCCCCCACAGCAAATAATTACCCAGCCCCAAATGTCAACAGTGCCGAGGTTGAGAAACCCCGCACTCTATAAAATTGGTTCCCAGAGAAATAATGTCACAGAAGCCAGTTTTTAAAACACCAGACCTCCCCCCTCCAAAAAAAAACACCCCAAACCACCAGAGAAACACAAATGAATCACTCAGTGTCTAACTCCAGGATGAGGACCCATAGGGAAGTGAGGACCTATAGAGAAATGGTGCAGTTCCATTTGGGTTAGTTCCTATTTTATAATATAATATCGCTTTTTTATTTCTTCTGAGACCAGAAGTATTCAAGTCAGTTCTTAAAACACTGAGTGCACTAGGCAGTCACGGAACTCCTTCACCAAGGGTACTCCCCAAGGTCTGTGTTTCAAGGTAAGGGAGGCAACCTTTCCTTCTCTGCTCTGTTTCTAAACTTGTGACAAAGGAATTTGAATCTGAATCTCCTTTGAAAGAACTGCTAAACATTTCCTGGCATCACTCACATTTTATATATGACTAAGATCATTCCTGACACCTCTTAAGAAAACATGATTGTCAGCCTGCCTGCCCTGCAGCCCACCGAGTCCAGACTCCAGCTGCTCCCAGTCCCGCCCCTAGTCCTGCTTGTCACCAACAAGCATAAAGGACACAAGCAGAAAAGCTCAACAGAGTGAAGCCTCAGGTTACCAGAACTCCTTTTTTTTATGTCTGAGAGAAGTGTTCTGGTTTATTTATATTTCTGGGTAACCAAGGTATAAACAGAAAAGGCATTGTTTCAATTCTTGTGACTAAAAATCTTTCTAATGTGTATGTCTCTCTTTAGGAAGTTAGGAAGTAAGAGAACCTGGAGGACAAGGTTGAAGCAGATATTTTCTTGGCCTCAACCATTGTCTTGCTCATCAGTGACCACTATCCAGGCCTGAAGATGGTTACTGGAATATTAGCACTTTAGAAGTAGTCCGATCCCTTATTTTACTAATAAGGGAACTGAATTGCAGAGAGGAAAGTGAACTGTGTTAGATCATGGGGTGACAGAGCTGAAAAGACTTCGAACCAGCTTCAGTGTGAGCATATATTTTCTAAAATTGGGAAGGGAAATAATCTTACTTAAGTTGAAGGTCATCGCTAGCATAAATAGAAGGCATAAGTTTCTGTTCTTCATCCACTTCTGTACGTACCAGCCAGAACTTTACTGACAGAGTAAAGGACTGAAGCAATTTTCTGAATCATTTGGACTGAAGCCCCATTGCATAGCTATAGCCTTTAAATATATGTGGTGCGGCTGTAAAGCAATGTGACCAGTTTCCACAAACCACACAAGAAAACTGGGCACACTATTATATATTCATACTGCATGCTCTGGATTTTCCATGAATACAGGGAACAGGAAATCCAGAAATAACCCCCAAACTTGTTTTGGAGCCAATTTCTACCTCTACCTTCAACAGACCTTTTGCAAAATCCACTAAGGAGAAGCAAAAGGAACTTAACCATACCATCACATTTCTTCTTATCTTTTTTCTTATGCATGTTTGTTTCAGCTTCCCCTGGTGCTAATACCAAGGCACTTGGCAAAACCCTCAAAAGGAAGGGGGAATATAAAGAGATGGCAAATGAAAAATAATCATGCAGTAAAAGATGCAAATGATAAAACAGTGATTGTTATGCTGACACTTCGAGAGAAAGACGATTTGTTAGCTTCTCCCTCTAATTATGCCCAATAGCTTTGCTAACTTAAGGTGTGGTCCAAGGATGAACAGCATTGACATTAACTGAGAGTTCATTACAAATGCAGTCTCAGACCCTGATGGCATTTCTCAAGATAAACAAGATCCCCATGTGATTTGTATGCACATGAAAGTTTGTGAGGCACTGATGTCAAGTATGATGAGGATAACTCTGGATTAGGACTTGGAAAACCAGGTTTCTCTTTCTGCTTCTGTCACTTAGTGGCTTAAAAAATGTATCCAAATCACTTCTTCTTTCCCTGCTTCAGTTTTCTCCCGGGTACAATGAGAGAATTGAACTAGAAAAACTCAGGGTCTTTATGCCTCCAAATTCTAGAATTCTAATCAACAGTGCACCCCTGATCTTGGATGCTTCTTCTAAAACACCTAGACTTCCTTCAGATCAGCAAAGTTTACAATGGAAAATCCAGGTGGTAAGGCACTGACTACCTTGGCCATTTTCAACTCCTCCTTTTGGTCTGTACCAGCTTCATGGGCCCTTCCAAGGATTCTGAAATGGAATGGTCATGATTATCACCATTCCTAGTTTTTCAAAATGCGTCCATGTGAAGCAACAGGAGAGGGCAGCTCTGCTGACAGTGGGAGGAACCAACATTTTTGACTGTCCCCCTGGAGCTGGAGCAAACAGAGGTAAATTCTCCCAGGATGAAGAGAGCTAGGGACAAATTCAGAAGCTGATCACAGTCCACCTGGCATTTCCTTCTCACAGAATTACCTAGGGAGTACTAACTTTACCCCCAGTATTTATTTTTTTCTTCCACTTGCTCATCTCTTGAACCAGGTCAAGTTGGCTCTATCACCACTTAGTGTTTGGCTATGGTCTTTTTTTTTTTTTTTTTTTAATGAGCTAAAATGAGGTGGCAGGGAAGCATCACCACAAAGCCAGGGTCATGTTCTATAGGAAAAGAGAGATTTGGGCGGGGTATCTTGGGTCCCTCAAACCTCAACTAACCATCTGCTGACTCTAAGTTCTTCTTTCAGTATAAGTTGCTGCATAATAAACCATTTTGAGCTTTGTGGCTCAACAACAGCTTTATTATGCTCATGGATTCTGTGGTTCAGGAATTTGGGCAGAGCTTTTCTGGGATGTTTGCTCCTTGTGATGTCAGGTGAGGGCACTCAAGATACTTAGGTGATGAATGGGATGGCTTTACTTCCATGTCTGGTGCCTTGGTGGGAATGGCTAGAAGACTAGATTATTGCGTAAAGCGCCTGCTATACGTGTGGCTTCTCCAGCATGGCAATCTCAGGGTTATGTAACTTCTTAAAGGGCAACTGACTTCCCTCAGAGAGACTATCTTAAAAGAACCAGGTAAAAGCTGCCTGTTTTTTTAGGACTTAACATCAGAAGTAGTGTAATATCACTTCTGTCAGGTTGTACTGGTTGAAGCCATTACAAGCCACCTTGACTCCAAGAGGGGAACATAGACTCCACATCTTGATGAGAGGAGCTCTAATGGATTTTTAGTCATTTTTCAAAACCTCTACAGTGCTCAGGAGATAAATAGCACTGAGGGAACATTGTTTAGTCATTCCTGGATTGGATTTTGTGTGCAGCCAAGGACTCCCTTTTCCCACTCCTGCATGGAGCTCACACAGGAGATCAAGCTGAGCAGGATGCTGAGGAGGCTCTTTGGTCCCCCTCTCCATGGCCTTCACTATATCTCCCATCACTGGATCTTAGAACCTGGCCTAACAGGGGAAAGGGAGGGATGCCATAAGGAAAACTGTTCTGCCATTCCCTCTGTCTCTCATCAACCCTCTCTTTTCTATAAGACCTAAATGGGCTAAGCCACCCACTCTCTGTCTCTATACCCTGGTCCTGCCCAAATTTCCAAGATTCTGGGAATGGTGTCTTATTGCTCCAGCCCTCTGGGATCAGAAAGAATAAAAAGAACAAGCTATGCAGAAAAGAAGGGCTCCAAGAGAGCCAAAAGAAAGCAAGGGTTTGTTTGCCTTAAGCCAGTTCTATTTATAATTCCTATATTCCACCCCGAGCAGGGTGGTCTAATTGTGTGGCTCTGTGGACTCCAGAACTTCATTTTAGTCTTGATCCGCACCAGAGCTCTTACTCTGGCTGGGAGGAGGGAGTTTCCACCCCTAATTTCTCTCTCCCGAGAGTTACAGTGTGTGCCACTTACTGTCAGTCACTTACTGTGCCAGTCACTCTGCCACTTTACCCTCATCCAGTTTAGGTCTCACAATAGCCCTGTGAGGTATATAATATTATCCTTAACTCATAGGTGACAAACACAAGGCTCAGTTGAGCTGAAATAACTTGTTGCATCTATGTTCATCAGTGATATTGGCCTGTAGTTTTCTTTTTTTGTGGCGTCTTTGTCAGGTTTTGGTATTAGAGTGATGGTGGCCTCATAGAATGAGTTTGGAAGTTTACCTTCCTCTGCGATTTTCTGGAAGAGTTTGAGTAAGATAGGTGTTAGCTCNAGGTGACAAACACAAGGCTCAGTTGAGCTGAAATAACTTGTTGCATCTATGTTCATCAGTGATATTGGCCTGTAGTTTTCTTTTTTTGTGGCGTCTTTGTCAGGTTTTGGTATTAGAGTGATGGTGGCCTCATAGAATGAGTTTGGAAGTTTACCTTCCTCTGCGATTTTCTGGAAGAGTTTGAGTAAGATAGGTGTTAGCTCTTCTCTAAGTTTTTGGTAGAATTCAGCTGTGAAGCCGTCTGGACCTGGGCTTTTGTTTGCTGGAAGGTTTCTGATTACAGTTTCAATTTCCGTGCTTGTGATGGGTCTGTTAAGATTTTCTATTTCTTCCTGGTTCAGTTTTGGAAAGTTGTACTTCTCTAAGAATTTGTCCATTTCTTCCACGTTGTCCATTTTATTGGCATATAATTGCTGATAGTAGTCTCTTATGATCCTTTGTATCTCTGTGTTGTCTGTTGTGATCTCTCCATTTTCATTTCTAATTTTATTGATTTAATTTTTCTCCTTTTGTTTGTTGATGAATCTGGCTAATGGTTTGTCAGTTTTATTTTTCCTCTCAAAGAACCAGCTTTTGACTTTGTTGATTTTGCTATGGTCTCTTTTGTTTATTTGCATTTATTTCTGCCCTAAGTTTTAAGATTTCTTTCCTTCCACTAACCCTGGGCTTCTTCATTTCTTCCTTTTCTAGTTGCGTTAGATGTAGATTTAGGTTATTTGACTTTTTTCTTGTTTCTTGAGGTATGCCTGTATTGCTGTGAACCTTCCCCTAAGCACTGCTTTTACAGTGTCCCACAGGTTTTGAGTTGTTGTGTTTTCATTTTCATTCGTTTCTATGCATNATCCCACCCTCGCCCTCTCCCACAGAGTCCAAAAGACTGTTCTATACATCTGTGTCTCTTTTGCTGTCTTGCATACAGGGTTATCATTATCATCTTTCTAAATTCCATATATATGCATTAGTATACTGTATTGGTGTTTTTCTTTCTGGCTTACTTCACTCTGTATAATAGGCTAAAGAAACTTTAGAACCAAAGGTTAGTCTGAGGGCAAAATGCCCCTATATTACCAAGAAGGGGAGTGGGAAAGGCAATCTACTAAAAATTTTGTATTTATCTTCTTAACTCCAAATCATCTATGTGTCATAAGGTAATTTATCTATTCTGAATGTACATAATACTGGCATTCTTTGTGAACAAGAGGCAACATTGAGTGATGGACAACAATTTTAACATTTCTCAGGTCTCAGCATATCTTTGTGGTCTCACAGCTAAAAGCTTTGGATACATGTTCATGACTGTGTCCTTCTGATGACGGAGCAAAACCACTGTTTGCCCACTGGTATCCTATACTGGTACTCAATTCTACCTAGTTTCACTTGATTCCAGAAGATACAATACTGAATTATGCAGAATCACCACCTACCAGAGTGCTCTGTTGAAACAGTATGAGAACTTTCTTCTTGAATTCCAGCAGTCATTTGCCCCCAAAACAAGAAACGAACCCCCTGGTTAATATCAAGGTTGACAAAGAGGACAACTTCTCTTAGCAGGATGCCACTACTTTCCAGCTCCTTACTCAGAATCTGAGATATGATAAATCCAATCAAAATAATCATTTCCAATAATAACTGCTGCTGCTGCTGCTGAGTCGCATCAGTCGTGTCCGACTCTTAGCGACCCCATGGACTGCAGCCTACCAGATTCCTCCATCCATGGGATTTTCCAGGCAAGAGTACTGGTGTGGGTTGCCATTGCCTTCTCCAATAATAACTAGCTGACTCCATTCAGGATGAATGGAATGGCCCAGATCTGATGGACAATCTCCCAGACCTTATTATAACTTAATGTATTCAGCTGAACAAGAAAAGTAGTGACCAGCCAGAGCTCCTACAGTCAGAGGTCCAGATTACATGGTTGGCTCCCCAGATCCATCTCCAAGCCTTCTCCAACCCCACAGGGCCAGCACCCAAGAAAGACCCTATAGAGCTTTGAGGAAGCCAGCCATCTCACACTCCTGCCAAAAGAGCCCACCAGCAATAAGGCATGCCTCTCCTGCAGTCATGCCGGTCAGTTCACAGTAGATTAGCTTGCCAAATGTTTTCAATCCCCAGCAAGGATAAATAACTGAATTCATCAGTAAGAGGACTCTAGGTAAGGCACATTGCAAACATAGCCCTCTCACCTTCAGCCTTACTGATTTATATCCTGCATTAATGTTTAAACTACAGATGGGCAACTGTGATACCACTTTACAGACAGTCATAAATTCATGCTTCTGAGAATTTCAACAACCAGATCTTGTTCATTTGGTAACCCATCACCAAACCTGATCCAGCAATGATGAAAACAACTTCCATGCACTTTCTGCAACTGGGACTAATTTTCCAAGAGTACTGAAGCCTGCAGGCAATATCTGCCCAGTCTGACCAAATGGAAACCACGCTGGCAATGCCTTGGAAAACTCCATCCTCACCAGTGGGTAATAGATACCTGGGCTGAGTTTGTTGGACCAAGTCTTTTTGCCTACAATTGGGCCCAAGTCTTTCACCCTCACTTTTAGTGGTCTGTATGCTAGTTCCCTGTGGGTGTAAGACTCTTGGTTGAAGTCCCACTTGTATTTCCACATTCTACCAACTTTTCCTATGAAAAGCTGAATTCAGTTCTACCTAAAGACCAGAGTCAAGCTTAAAATAAATCAATGTTCATGGAAACACAGCTCTGCCACCGTTTCCTATGGTTATTTATTTTATTACTATTTAAAGGCTTCTTCCTGCCCAATCAACTGGATCTTTTGGCTATTGACAAACTAGGTAATATACACTTCCAAGCTCTCTGCTTGGAAATTTGTGTCCTCTTCTTTGAGAATTAGCCCTTCAAGCAGGTGCATGTTTTTATCCAAATCCTAGCATCCTCCCCTTTGCTCCAAACCTACTTCAAGTTCCAGCATATATTATGGCCAAGTCCAAATGCTCTAGGATAATGATCTTTGATAACTATTTAGTGAGAGTTGGGGAATGTGTTACCTCATAATGACTATGTTTGAATCTTGTCCTTGCTGCCTTAGAGGAACTGGCTGACTAAATCTCCACTGAAGACTAAGGATTGGGCCTTCAGTTGTCTGACTCTAGAGGCCTCAGCATGATCACCATCTAGGATCGCTGCCCACTGATGCTAAGCTCTACCCCTATAGATCACCTCTGGGGACCCCTTACCTAGTTGAGGATCTTAAAGATCAATTAATGGTAGACAATTTTCTGAACCATCTCATGTTTAAAATCCTAGGACATATACATGAACACTGTATGTACATAAGACTCATGAAATAGCGGTATGCTTGCTTATGCTAGCTTTTGGCATTCCTCCACTCTGTATGTGGCTTCCTAATGCTTCTGAACAAAACAAGCCTTTGCTGAAAAAGTAAAATGCCCTAAAATATTAAGACTATGCAGTGATAACCAGTATTTTCTGATAATTTTCTGCTCTTTGTTCTCTGCTTCTTAGTGCTGATATATGTCTCCATAATGGTTTCCTAATGTAAACTCAGTAAATCAGTATATCCATAGCAGCCACCAAAGCCTCACAGAACATGAAGCACAGTTGTAGTCTGTCCTGAAAATTATGCTTTGACAATACCCAAACACAGCTGTTGCTGCTGCTGCTAAGTCACTTCAGTCGTGTCCAACTCTGTGCGACCCCATAGACGGTAGCCCACCAGACTTCCCGTCCCTGGGATTCTCCAGGCAAGAACACTGGAGTGAGTTGCCATTTCCTTCTCCAATGCATGAAAGTGAAAAGTGAAAATGAAGTCGCTCAGTCGTATCCGGCTCTTCACGACCCCATGGACTGCAGCCTACCAGGTTCCTCCATCCATGGGATTCTCCAGGCAAGAGTACTAGAGTGGGGTGCCATTGCCTTCTCCCCAAACCCAGCTAGGACTATATTATCTTATCCTATAGCATTAACAAAGAGATCTTTCATCAGTGCCTCATTAACCCCTGTGCGGGTTATTAGTATTTGCAAGGAGTCTTCTTTATCGATAACTTGCTACACATCCACCTTACTCTACACGCTCTCACAACAAGGAGACCTGAATGCACATATTTCCACTGTGGTGAGAAACTCCCACTAGTGTCGGAAATTACCACTAGATTGTATGAGAACCTCAAACAGGTAGCTCCACTTGAAATTTAAGTGACTCTGGCATTAATTGCAGGTATCCTGATTAGCACTACCAATTCTGTCATAAAGGACTAACCCAATGGACTCCAATCACTTTCCTTACTGACTTCAGTTGGTCCTGGTATGTTGATTGGCTTAACCACCAATCTTTTCTTATCTTAGGGCCACAATTTGTCATGGATGTCCCAGGTAGCTCAGTGGTAAACAATCTGCCTGTCAAGCAGGAAACATGGGTTCAATCCTTGGATCAGAAAGATCCCCTGGAGAAGGAAATGGCAACCCAATCCAGTATTCTTTTCTGGGAAATCCCATGGACAGGGAAACCTGGAGGGCTATAGTCCATGGGGTTGCAAAAAGTCGGACAAGACTTATCAAATGAAAAATTACAATAACAGTTTATCATTGTATACTATTTATGTACTTTTTACATATAAAAATGTCACTTTATTTTATGCAGACTTCCAGGTGGCACTAGTGGTAAAGAGCCTGCCTACCAATGCAGGAGATGTGAGACGCAGATTTGATCCCTGGGTCAAGAAGATCCCTGGAATAGGAAAAGGCTACCCACTCCAGTATTCTTGCATGGAAAACAGATGGACAGAGGAGCCTGTCGGGCTACAGTCTTTGAGGTCACAAAGAGTCGGAGATGACTGAAGCGACTTAGCATGCATTATTTTATGCAGAAGACTTTCCCTCTGCAGCAACATTACCTTCTTCCTCAGATTTCATTGCCTCTCAGAACTGATCATTAAATGTGGGCTATGAAGTTCAGTTCACCTTCTACTTCTAGAAGCCCCTTGTTGAGAAATTCCCAATCAGGGACCTCTTGTACTTTATGTAGCGCAATCCAACAGCCTGACTGAGCACATGAATAGGATGCTAGGTCAGTGCTTTACTGCCTACTAGCTAGCAACCATTTTGTTTACCACTTGAACACATTGTTATAGTGACACAATCTTCTTAAGTCAGAATGAGTTAATTACTTAGCATAAGGAGAGTTACATAGATGAGTCTTATACCTCAGTGAATTTCTCAGAGAGTGAACCTAATTAAAATCTGTAGAAAACAAATGACATGTACTCTACTCAGAGATGGACACTGCATTTTTTTGAGATCTTCAAATTTTGAAGAGGGATTTGTTAACAAGACAGTGGTTTGCATGGGATATAAAATTGGGAATGGGAGCAATTAAAGAAACATAGGGCATCAGTAATCTCTCCAGAGAGAGGATGCTGACCAGTAGACAATTTGGCAGGTGCATCTACGGTAAGATAGAGGCGATGGGTCATCCCAATTTTTGCCATTAGCTATTATGATTGTCACCTACATCCCCATCCTCTGACTCCATGCTCTAAGATATAATCTGATTTTAGTTACTTTCCCATATAAACTTTGTTATGGGGAGAAATTTTGTTAACAACTTGATATGAAGTGTTCTAGCCTGCTTGGCAGCTACTTCTCATTACAAGTGAATAAATTAGTGTTTGTCTTATACATCAATTTCTGCGGTTTTAATAGCATCAATCCTCTAGACCCTAATCACCTCTGAGCACACTGGAAACAAAATAAGATTCTTACCATGCAACGTCAGCATTCACAGTGTGAACTATAGTTAATACAATGAAGAGAGCTTTGCCAGAGAGCAAAGCTGAGAGCTTTGCCTCAACATTTCTATTTCTTCCCTTGCCCCCCTATTTCTACCTCATTTGTTTACAACTCTCATAACATTTCTAAACACCTATGGTTTTCACTTTCTATACTTACTTCCACTTATACCTAGTACCATGGTACCTGGCATAAAAAATTGCTTCTTATAATACCACATAGTTCAGTCTAACCATCAGAATATACTGCCCTGGATGAAGAAACAACACATAACTGTAGATATGTGTTGGTGTAGATACTGACACACACCTTTAGAGAGAGAAGAATATATGATGGACCTAATTCTCACCACCTCCATTCAGTTCAGCTAGCAACACATGAAACTTATCTCACTGCCTTCACCTCTATCCATGATGGTTAAGACAAATATCACCCTTTTTGGGGACTCTGGAACATATTCACCCAGCACTATCTTGCATGTGACCATAACAGTCATCACTGAAACCAGACAGAGAATTTAAGATACACCAGCATCTAGGTAAAAATCTAACACCTCATGCCCTTGGGATAGCTCTGAAAAGTGGCAATAATACACAGAAGAATTATATTAAAAAGATCTTAACGACCTAGATAACCACGATGGAATGATCACTCACCTAGAACCAGACATCTTGGAGTGTGAAGTCAAGTAGGCCTTAGGAAGCATCACTACAACAAAGCTAGTAGATGTGATGGAATCCCAGCAGATCTATTTGAAATCTTAAAAGATGATGCTGTCAAAGTGCTGCTCTCAATATGCCAGCAAATTTGGAAAACTCAGCAATGGCCACAGGACTGGTAAAGCTCAGTTTTCACTCCAATCTCAAAATGCCAAAGAATGTTCAAACTACCACACAATTGCACTCATTTCACATGCTAGGAAAGTAATGCTCAAAATTCTCCAGCCAGGCTTCACCAGTATGTGAACAAGGAATTTCCAGATGTACAAGCTGGATTTAGACAAGGCAGAAGAACAAATTGAAAAGGCAATAGCTCAAATTGCCAACATCTGTTGGATCACAGAAAAAGCAAGAGAATTACAGAGAAACATCTGCCTCTGCTTCATTGACTACAATAAAACTTTGACTGTATGAATCACTATAAACTGTGTAAAATTCTTAATAGATGGAAATACCAGGCTGCCTTATCTGCCTCTTGTGAAACTTGCATTCAGGTAGGACACAATACTTAGAAAAGGACATGGAACAATGGACTGGTTCTATATTGGAAGAGGAGTATATCAAGGTTGCATATTGCCACTCTGCTATTTAAATTATATGAAGGGTATCCCATAAGAAATACCAAGCTGGATGAAGCACAAGCTAGAATCAAGATTTGCCAGGAGAAATATAAATGGCCTCAGATATGCAGATGATACCACGCTTATGGTAGAAAGTGAAGAGGAACTAAAGAGCCTCTTGATGAAGGTGAAAGAGAAGAGTGAAAAGCTGGCTAAAAACTCAACATTCAAAAAACTAAGATCACGGCATCTGGTCTCATCACTTCATGGCAAATATATGGGGAAACAGTGGAAACAGTGACAGACTATTTTCTTGGGCTCCAAAATCACTGCAAATTATGACTACATCCAAGAAATGAAAAGACACTTGCTCCTTGGAAGAAAAGCTATGACAAACCTAGACAGCATATTAAAAAGCATGTTAGATTTCTGACAAAGAACAATCTAGTCAAAGCTATGGTTTCTCTAGTAGTCATATGTGGATGTGAGTGTTGGACCGTAAAGAAGGCTGAGCACCAGAGAACTGATGCTTTTAACTGTGGTGTTGGAGAAGACTCACGAGAGCCCCTTTGACTGAAGGGAGATAAAATAGTCAATTATAAAGAAAATCAATCCTGAAATTTCACTGGAAGGACTGATACTGAAGCTGAAGCTCCAATAATTTGGCCACCTGTTATGAAGAGCCAACTCTAGAAAAGACCCTAATGCTTGGAAAGATGGAAGGCAGGAGAAGCAGGGGACAACAGAGGATGAGATGATTGGATGGCATCATCAATTCAATGGACATGAATTTGAACAAGCTTCAGGAGATGGTGAAGGATTCATGAGTTTTGTCTGGCCTACTGGGCACATGCAGACTTACTCTGTGTAAACCCATCATCTTCCCAAATACAAACTTCTGCCCCAAAGTTTCAGTCATTACTTAAATTTGAGATGGTTGCTTAACATTTGGGGGACAGGTTGTGGCCTAGGACTTCTTATCCCATCATCAACACCTGCACCTTTGCCATGTACAAAGCAAGACAGTAAAGTATTGTGGGTTAAGAGAGAGGAACTCTGCTTGTGTTCAAATGCTGGACTCTATCTCTCACTAACCAGATGAACTTTTGCAATTTCTATAACCTCTCTGTGCCTCAATTTCCTACTTTGTATAGGATTATGAGGGTTTCTATAATGATTCAGACAGTGAGGAATCTGTCTATAATGCAGCAGACCCAGGTTTGATCCCTGTGTCAGGAAGATAGATCCCCAGGAGAAGGAAATGGCAACCCACTCCAGTATTCTCGCCTGGAGAAGTCCATGGACAGAGGAACCTGGAGGGCTACAGTCAAAGAGAAAGTCACAACTGAGCAACTAACAAACTCATAGGATTATAAAGTCTAAATTATTACTTATAAAAAACTTAAAATAGTAACCTTTTGTACAATAACTGGGTTTCCCTGGTGATTCAGATGGTAAAGCATCTGACTGTAATGCAGGAGACCTGGGTTCAATCCCTGAGCTGGGAAGATCCTCAGGAGAAGGGAATGGCAACCCACTCCAGTGTTCTTGCCTGGAAAATCCCAGGAACATAAAAGCCTGGTGGGCCACAGTCCACTGGGTCGCAAAGAGTCATACACAAGTGTGCAACCAACACACACAAAATAACCACTACAGAAGTATTGTTACAAAAATGAATAAACAGCATACAAGTTCTACAAACATTTAAGATATCTGCAGAGGATCTGTCAAATAATACATGGTCCCAAATCAATATGATACATGATGGAAACACAACACAGATATCACTGGATGAGAAAAGATCTTTAAATCTGATACATAGGATAGGTTATTCTATCCTAGGCTACTCAATCCCATATCATGAATTCTTTTCTTTTTTTTTTTTCTTTATCCATTGAGACAATTGCAGATACGTCTTGGTTGAAAGCTATATATGGACAGAATTCAATAGTGAGCTCAACATATATAGTCTTTCCCTTTCCCAACTAGGGAAGCCTTTATGCATCTCTCCCATTACATAATCCCTAAAATGATACAAGTCAATTTCAGAGCTGTACTTTTGTTTCATTTTGGTAACCTAGGAAAAACTAGGTTCAAGATTCTCAAATTTCTTTTGTTGTCTCCCACATTCCCTAAACTCACTCTGCACGCTCTGTCATGTCTGACTTTTTGTGACCCCGTGGACTGTAGGCCACCAGGATCCTCTCTCCATGGGATTCTCCAGGCAAGGATGTTGGAATGGCTTGCCATTTCCTTATCCAGGAGATCTTCCAGTTCTAGGGATTGAGGCCAGGTCACCTCTGTTGCTTGAAATGCAGGGTAGTTTTAACCACTGAGCCACTGGGGAAGCCCATGTGTAGTCAGAGGAGACTATTGAGGAGGCTTAAACTGAACATGGGAAGAAAAGGGCTTTTAGGTGAGGGGAGAGAAAGATTAAAAGCAGGAGTGGGCATGACTACATGTTCTGAAGTGGGGATAGGGTCTTGGTTTCCTTACATGTAGAATGCAAATAATCATACCTACTTTGTAAGACCACTGTGAGGATTATAAGGTCTAGGAGAGAGGTAACAAATACATGTTCAGCATGGTGCCATTATTCCTCCAGAGCCCATGGCAGACATTGACAGTCCTTTACAACATTCTACCAGTGAGGCCAGGTACAGGCCCAGAATCCTCTTACATACAGCTCCAGGCAGCCAGGACCAACTGGAGCATGCAGTTGGCATAAATTAGGTACTCAAGAAGTCTTAAGTGTTATAACCCCCCGAGACCCACAAAATGTTGAATACAACTGAAAGAACGCAGAAATTGTCCTTCCTATTCTTGCCAAATACAAGTGAAAGTCTCTGTATTTATAGTGTGTCAGAGGCCTGCCATGTCTTCAGCCCTTGAAGGTCTGCCATGAGACTGAGACTCAAACCTACTACATAGGTTATCTGCCATATGTTGTAACATCTCTTATGAGCTATAAGTAGCAGCACACTTGGTCTTTAGGAGTTGAAAAACCTCAAGAACATGGCTACTTTCCCTAATGTTTTCATTTACCACACATAGAAATGTTGGAATCCCTCAGGGCCTGAATTAAATTGGCAAATACAACCAAGAAACAATAGAGTCTGGCTTTGGGGTTTCTTCTTGATACCATGTAATGCTCTATGTTCAACTCTAGTGATATGATGTCTGCTTAATCTGCCATTAGGCAGATACTATCTGGATCTAATTAGACATCCAGATCCTTGTCTATCTAGAAAAACTCTCTCATTGCTTCTAGGCCTTCTCTTTGTTGGACAGAGAGAAAAGAACAGTGCAAGTGGGTCATGTATTGAGAGGAACATGTTATCAGACATGTATTCCAGGGACAATCTTATCCTGGCTGGTGACTGAGTAGAATCATTCAGACATGTGATGTGGCTGCCAGCAGAGAGTAGGCAAAGGAGAGAAGCTCGGTGATGGAGGAGACTGGGAAACATGATCTTAAGAGGACTGTTAAATAGGGCCACTGAGCAGGAAGGCTGCTGAGGCTCGTTAAGAGTGCTGTGCACATTAGGAAGGAAAATTGGGAAACTCACAATGAATACATGTAGAGAGTGTTCATGATATGTTGAACTTCATAAGCAGCTAGGCCATGGGTCCAACTGAGCCAGAGGAAGGCTGAAGCTTAAAGGAGGTTGTGTGGTCTGATCTGCTGCTGCTAAGTCGCTTAAGTCGTGTACAACTCTGTGTTACTCCATAGACGACAGCCCACCAGGCTCCTCCATCCCTGGGATTCACCAGGCAAGAACACTGGTTGCCATTTCCTTCTCCAATGCATGAAAGTGAAAAGTGAAAGTGAAGTCGCTCAGTGGTGTCCAACT
>SJYA01003356.1:319183-330299 GCA_006410615.1 Neotragus moschatus | reverse complement strand
GGTAGGTATTCAAATCATCTCCATTTTCAAGTTTGGAACTGATTATCACAGAGGTTAAATAACTTGTCCAGAGCCACATGGCATTTGGCAAGCCAGGGTTTGGACCCAGATTATTATGACTCTAGAACATTTATGCTGAACTCTTGCTTTCTACTACCATAAAGAGATGAACAGTTGTTAAGGACAGTGAGAGCTCTTTGTGGGCTTTATATGAAGGTGGAATAGGTTATCACCTATTGTATGTCACATGAGGGTCAACCTCTTACCTACAAATATCACCTCCCCATTCCTACTGTGAGATGCACCTAATATGGCTTTATTCCATGTTTGTGTATGGCTTTTCTCACAAGGACCATCAGCAAAAGAAATCTCCTAGTTAACTGGTACAGGTTCCTGGTATCCACTCCAGACATACTGAATCAAAATTGCTAGAGACCGGTACCAAGCAGACTCTTACACACTATAAAGTTTGAGGGGGAGAAAAATGAATGCCCTGAGAAAGGTCAATCATTTACCTTCAAAAATTAACATCTTATATTAGTTGAAATCTAGCTGAGTAGGCAGAAATAAACTCATGGATGGGCCCTAGAAAGTAAAAGATCTCTGAAAGGTGAATAGGAAAATATATAGATGAGATATAAAAAAGAAGAAAGGCTATATGACAGGATCTTCCTACTTTGGTATTATGTGATGAGGGTAGAGTCTCAACATTGGAATTGTTCAGCTGCATTGGAAAAATATTGGAAGGAAATCACTCTTTTTTTTGTTGCTACTCAGAGCACCTATCTATTGCTTCATTGATACTCACAACACCCTTTTGACAGTACACTCATCCTCATTATAAAAGAGGAAATTAAGAAGAAAAAAGTTCTTCAATCAAATCATCCAACTGATGATTTGGGTAAGTTTCTAGCCCAAGTTTCTGCCTCCAGTTTTAAACAATTTCATTTTTCCAATATCTTCTATAGGTCTAGAGAGGAAGTGTCATCAAATAAAACCTAGAGAATCAACTCTTACACTCAGTGATACACATTTTTTTTTTTTGTCCTCAAAGGGCCAATCTGCTGCACAAGTAAAGGACAATAAGAGGAATTAAATATGTAACAGAAGAATTCAACCAATATACAATGTTTGAATGTCTTTTAAACTTTACCTGGTTTCTTAATTTGTGTTAATAATGCAGGGGAGACTGACGATTTTGATCTTTATACTTTAAGTATATTCTGTTCTTGTTTCCTAGGTTGTGAATCTCACCCCTTCATTTTGTCTGTGATGTCTTAATCATCTCCATGGGAACCATGTGACCTCAAACACAGACTAAAAAGCCAGAAAAAATACATTAACAACCAGCACAGAAATCAGATCCCCAGAGCACTGCAGGATATGCACTGAGAATCAAGTTCAACCAGTAAGTATTCCATTTCTGGCTAAGTATCCTCTAGAGCAGCACTTCTCAAACTTCAGTGAACACTCAAATCACCTAGAGAATCTTGTTCAAATGGAATATTGTTCCAGTAGGTCTGGAATGGGGCCTTAGAGTCCATATATCCAACAACCTCCCAGGTGATGCCAAAACTGATGGTTCCCTGAGAGCTTTTGGAGTAACAAGGGTAAAGAACTGTCATTATGCCCAAGTAGCTTAAGTATGGGAGAAGGCAATGGCAACCCACTCCAGTACTCTTGCCTGGAAAATCCCATGGATGGAGGAGCCTGGTAGGCTGCAGTCCATGGGGTCGCGAAGAGTTGGACACCACTGAGCGACTTCACTTTCACTTTTCACTTTCATGCATTGGAGAAGGAAATGGCAACCCACTCCAGTGTTCTTGCCTGGAGAATCGCAGGGACAGGGAAGCCTGGTGGGTTGCTGTATATGGGGTCCAACAGAGTCATACATGACTGAAGCAACTTAGCAGCAGCAGCAGCAGCTTAAGCATGTTTGTAGTCCTGGAGGAAGTGCTGTTTTAGACAGCATTCCTGCTGAAAATGTCACCTCTGATATTAACTAGTTGTGTGACCCTGGGTAAACATGTTTACCTCTCTGGGTCTGTTTTTATCCTCTGTGAAATTATGAATGATTTCTAAGATCACTTTGGATTATAAAATCGATTGATTATCTTATCAAGAAAGAAACTTTATAACAAAAGGCTTAGTCTGAGGGCAAATGCCCCTGTATTATCAAGAAGGGGAGTGGAGAAAGTAATCTAGTATAACTTTTCTTTTATCTTAATTCAAATCTTCTGTGTGTCCTAAGGTAATTCATTTCTTCTGAATATGCAAAACATTGGCATTCTTCATGAAGAACAGGCAACATTGAAAGGTGAACAACAGTTTTGAGCATCTCTGAGCTCTCAGCAAACCTTTGTGACCTCATAGCTAATAGATTTGACTACTTGCTCATGACGCTGTCCTTCTAATGACAGCAAAACCACTGTCTGCCCATTGGCATCCAGTCCTGGTATTCAATTCTGCCTAGTCTTATTTGATTCCAGAAGATACAATAGACAATTGTACAGAATCACCACCACCTTCCAGAGTGCTCTGTTGAAGCAGTATGAGAAATTTCTTCTTGAGTTCCACAATCATTTGGTGAGCCCACAAAACAGAAAATGAACCCCCTGATGAATACTAAAGTTGACAGAGAAGCCAACTTCTCTCAGCAGGATGCTACTACTTTTCAGCTCCTTCCTAAGAATCTGAGAGATGATGAATCCAATCAGAGTAATTATTCCCAAAAAGAACTAGCTGACTCCATTCAGGATGAAGTTAGTGGCCCAGATCTGATGGACAGTCTCCCAGACCTTGTCATAACTCAGTGTATTCAGTTGGGCAAGAAGCATAATGACCAGCCAGAGTTTCTACCAAGCTTCTTCAACTCTACAGAGCCAGCACCCAAGGAAGACCCTATACAGCTGCAAGCAAGTGAGCCACCTCTCATTCCAGTCAAACGAGCCCACCAGCAAAAAATTCAGGCATGCCTCTACTGCAGCCATTCTGGTCAGTTCACAATAGATTGCCTTGCCAAAAGTTCTCAAGCCCAAGCAAGGATAAATAACCCAACTCATCAGTAAGAGGAGCCCATCCAAACAATTCACCTTGTTAACATACCCCTCTCACCTCCAGCCTTACTGATTTATATCCTGCACTAACATTTAAAACACAGATGGGGAACTGTGATACCGCTTTATAGACAGTCATAAATTCATGCTTCTGAGAATTTCAGCAAACAGATCTTGTTCATTAGGTGACTCATCACCAAACCTGATCCAGCAATGATGAAAACAATTTCCAGGTACTTTCTGCAGCTGGGACTAATTTTCCAAGAGTACTGAAGCCTGCCGGCAAAACTCTGCCCTTGAAGACCCAATGGAACCCACCCTGGTAATGCCTTGGAAAACTCCATCCTCACCAATGGGTAATAGATACCTAGATTGAGAGTTATGGCCCAAGTCTTTGTGCCTACATTTTGGCCCAAGCCTTTTACCCTCACTCTCACTGGCCTGTATGCTAGTTCCCTGTGGGTTTAGGACTCTTTGCTGAAGTCCCAGTTGTATTTCCATATCCTACCAACATTTTCTACTAGAAGCTGATTCATGTTCCATCTGTTGACTAGAGTTTATCTTAAAATAAACCAAATTTCATGGAACCACAACACTGCCACCATTTCATGATTATTTATTTTACTATTTAGATGCTTCTACTTGCCCAACTACCTGGATCTTTTGCTATTGACAAACTAGATGGTATGGACCTCCAAGCTCTCTGCTAGCCACTTTGGGTCCACTTCTTTTAAAGTTAGCCCTTCAGGTAGGAACATGTTTTTAGCCAAGCCCTAGCCTCCTCCATTTTGCTCCAAACCAACTTCAGGTTCCAGCATGTCTTGGGACAATTCAAAATGCTCTAGGATGATGACCTCTGATAACTATTTAGTGAGAGTTAGGGAATGTGTTACATCATAATGACTCTGTCTGAAGCATGTCCTTGCTGCCTTAGATGGGGGAGGGGCGGTGGTGGCTGACTAAATCTCCACTGTAGACTGAGAATCAGGCCCTTCAGTAGTTTCTGACTCTAAAGGCCTAAGCATGGTCACCATCTAGGATCTCTGCCCATTGATGCTAAGCTCTACCCCTATAGATCACCTCTGGGGACTCTTACCTAGCTGAGTTTCTTAAAGAGCAATTAATGATAATTTTCTAAATCATCTCATGTTTAAAATCCTGGGGTATATACATCAACATAATCTTTACAAAAAAATCATGAAATGGGGGTATCATTGCTTGTGCTATGCTTTTGGCATCCCTCCACTCTGTGTATGGATTCCTAATGCTACTGAACAAAACTAGGGCTATGCTGAAAGGTAAAAATCCCTAAATGTTAAGGCTATGCAGAGATAATTGGTGTTTTCTGGTAACTATCTGCTCCTAGTTCCCTGCTTCTTGGTGCTGAAGTATATCCCTGTAATGAATTCCCTGAAGTAAAATCATTAAATCAGTATTTCCTGGCAGGCACCATCTTACCTGGAGAATCCCAGGGACGGAGGAGCCTGGTGGGCTGCCGTCTATGGGGTCGCAAAGGGTTGGACACGACTGAAGCGACTTAGCAGCAGCAGCAGCCACCAAGACCTCTCAGAATATGAAGCACCACTGTAGTTTGTCCTAGAAAATTATGCTTTGACCCTACCTAGGCCCAGCTAAGACTTTATTAGTCTTAGCCTATAGTACTAACAACAGCACTTTTCACCCACCAGTGCCACACTAACCAATGTGTCAATTCTGGTTTGTATTTGCAAGGAATCTCCCTTATCAATAGCTTGCTATATATCCTATCCACCTTATTTCATATGCTTTTACAACAAGGAGACCTGAATGCACAAATTCCCATTGTGCTGAGAAATTCCCACTAGTGTACTGGGATTGTATGAGAGCCTCTAACAGGTATCTCTACTTGAAATTTAAGTGACTCTGGCATTACCTGCAGGTATCCTAATCTAGCACCACCAATTCTGTCATAAAGGACTAACCCCATGGACTCCAGTCACTTTTGTTACTGACTTCAGTGTGGTCCTGATATGTTGATAGGAGCATTTAATTGATTTAACCATCAATTTTATCTTAGGGCCACAGTTTATCATTGGCTTCCCAGGTGGCTCAGTAGTAAATAATCCACCTGCCAAGCAGGAGACAGAGATTCCATTCCTGGGTCAGGAAGATGCCCTGGAGAAAGAAATGGCAACCAACTCCAGTATTCTTGCCTGGGAAAACCCATGGAGTAGGAACATGGTGGGCTGTAGTCCATGGGGTCAAAAAGAGTTGGACACAACTTAGCAATTAAACAATGACAACAATTTATTATTATGTATACTTTATGTGCATATACCTTTGACATATAAAAATTTCACTGTTTTATGCAGACTTCCCTGGTGGTACTAGTGTGAAGAACCCATCTGCCAGTGCAGGAGACGTGAGACTCAGGTTTGATCCCTAGGTTGGGAAGATCCCCTACAGCAGAAAAAGGCATCCTACTCCAGTATTCTTGCCTGGAAGATTCAATGGACAAAGGAGCCGGGCAGGCTACAGTCCACAGGGTCGCAAAGAGTCAGAAATGACTAAAGTGACTTAGCATACACACACTCTATGTTAAGAGGAAAGTTTTCCCTCTGCAGCAACATTACCTTCTTCCTCAGATTTCATCACCTCTCAGAACAGATAATTAAACCTGGGCTATGAAGTTCTGTTCACCTACTTCTAGAAGACCCTTTTTGAGAAATTTCCAGTCAGAGATCTCTTGTACTCTATCTTGCACCATTCAACAGCCAGACTGAGTACATGAAAAGGATGCTGGGACAATGCCTAACTGCCTACTAGCTAGCAAGCATTTTGTTTACTACTTCAACATTTTGTTATAGTGACACCATCCTCTTCAATTAGAATCAGTTAATTACTTAGCATAAAGAGAATTACATGGATGAGTCCTATGCTAAGTGAATTTCTCTAAAAGTGAAACTAACGAAAATCTTTAAAGAACAAATGTCATGTACCCTACTCAAAGATGCAGTCTGTAATTGAAAAGGCTTGGGGAATCCTCAGGTCCAACCAAGGTTGTAGTTTAGGGGGGTATATCTGCTACATGGTTGATATCACCAAGCAAGAAAGAATCTAATCACTTTACAAATCTGAAGAAGGAATTGTTAAGATGAGAATCATTTGCTTGGGATCTAGATGTAGTGGGGGGAGCAGCTAAAGAGCCATAGGGCATCAGTAATCTCTCCAGAGTCAGAGAGAGGATGTTGACCAGCAGATGATTTCACAGGTCCATCTACAGTGGGACAGAGGCCCCAGGTCATCTCAATTTGTGCCATTAGCCATGAAGATTGCCACCTAAACTCGTTGTTCTGAGTCCATGCTCTAAGGTATAATCTGATTTTAATTACTTTCTCATATAAATTTTGTTATGGGGAGAAAATTTGCTAACAAATTGACAAAGTGTTCTAGCCTTCTTGGCAGTTAATTTTCATTAAAAGAGAATAAATTGTTGTTTGGCTTATACATCAACTTATGTGGTTTTAATAGCATCAATCCTCAAGACCCTAATCAACTCTGAGCACACTGGAAACAAAATAAAATTCTCACTGTGCAATGTCAGGATTCACAGTATGATCTACTGTGAATTCACTGAAGATTGTCTTCCCTGGGAGCCTTGCCTCAAATGTCTCCCTGTTTCTCTCTTTCCCATGTGTCTACAACTTTAACAATATTTCTAAATACCTATGGTTTTTTACTTCCTGCACTTACTTCCACTCATCTCTAGCACCATGGTATCTGGCATAAGTAATTGCTCTGATAATACCAGGTAGTTCAGTCTAACCATCAGAGTATACTGCCCTGGATGAAAACACAATACATAACTGTAGACATGAGCCCCTGACACACACCTTTAGAGAGACAAGAGTGTATGATTGACCTAATTCTCACTACCTCCATTCTGTCCATTTGGCAACACATGAGACCTGTGTCACTGCCTTCACCTCTATCCATGATGGTTAAAACAAATATCAACCTTTTGGGGGGATTCTGGAACATCTTCACCCAGCACCGTGTGGCCTATGACCATATAGTTATTGCTGAAACAAAATAGAGAATTTAAGATATATCGGCATCTTGGCAAAATCTAACACCTCATATCCCTAGGAGAGCTCTGGAAGCTTGTGATACATCGGTAAAGCCTTCTACATTGATGGTCATGCTTCCTTACCTCACTATGAATCTTCAGGTCTCACTTGGTCAGGAAAATGGAAAAAACATTCAACGGACTATAGTGTCATGAATCTTCAGTGTCACCTTTGTGCAAGAGTCACTGCCCACACTTCACAAGCAAAAGTCCTAGAAGTGAGTTACACCATTTAGTAGAATCAGTACAACTGTCTTGGTATCTGGACCACACTTTCCAGTCATTGATTGCCTCTATAACTTTGAGTACTCATGCACTAAATTATTGGTATTACTTTCTGGTATTGGCTTTGATTCTGCAGTCCTCTTTCTTGCTCACTGATTTCTAGTATATACATTACATGGCACTTGTTTTCTTCTATCTCCACCTCACTGATAAGCCAATAGTGACTGCATCCCACCCACCCCATTTACTTTCACATGGAAAACCCTGTAGAATTTCAATTTTCCCTATGAGTAGAAGACTCATCCCTTCGTACATAAAAATCTGGCTTTGTGTGCATCTAAAGAAAGGGAAATAATAATTGGTTTATGCCAGACACTGTGCTCAGGTTTTGTTAATGATACTCATTGAATT
Source organism: Neotragus moschatus (assembly GCA_006410615.1). Classification (NCBI taxonomy): domain Eukaryota; kingdom Metazoa; phylum Chordata; class Mammalia; order Artiodactyla; family Bovidae; genus Neotragus; species Neotragus moschatus. The sequence goes on along the minus strand of SJYA01003356.1, from coordinate 322,499 downwards.
TCACATTACTAAAAAACAGAATATTCATTTCTAGCGTTTAATGCTTACTAAATTATGGGGCGGGTGTTATTCAATTTAATGATGATGACACGAAAGTTTGGATCAGTTAACCTATCCGCCTTAAATTCACACATAGCTAGTAAGTGGCAGGGCTAGGATTTGAAAGCAGTATCTTGCTAATGGCAGAGCTTATCTCTGATAGAGGAGGAAAGCTCTGTTAAGTCACACCCTTCAAGACCAGCCTAACTGACCCTATTACACCTGCCAAAGCCACTCAGTAGAGAAAAGCCATTCTAGTAACTGGTATTCATATAGTGACTTGTTGAAATGCATGTTCTGGACTATAGTCTATGAAAGAAGCACATAGCAAATCAATGCCTTCCAGAACTTCAAGATTTCATTTGTGTTTCTAATAGTTGTAGAAAACTCCTTGAGAAACCTGAAACACACTATGTCTGCTTTATATGACTGGATAGATGATGCAGTGATTTAATATTTTATAGATTATACTCCACTTAAATTTATTACAAAGTAAGTTATTGGGTTGGCCAGTAAGTTTATCTGGGTTATACAACATTACAGAAAAACTCAAATGGTCCTTTTGAAAAACTCAAGATATTTCCCGGTGGTGAAATTACATTCTTATAGTTTATTTAATTTATCCACAGTAGTTGGTACCTCTCAATCCTATACCCCTATCTTACCCATCCCACTTTCCCTCCCCCCACTGTTAACCACTAGTTTGTTCTCTGTATCTGTGAGTCTGTTTCTACTTTGTTATATTCACTTGTTTTATTTTTTAGATTCTACATATAAGTGATAACATATAGTGTTTGTCTTTGACTTCTTTCACTAAGCATAATACCGTCTATGTCCAACCATGTTGTTACAAATGGAAAACCATTTCATTCTGTTTTCTGGCTAATATTCCATTATAGATTATACCACATCTTTATCCATTCATCTGTTGATGGACACTTAGCGAAGCCCCAAACTCCCTTTAAGTTCAGTTCAGTTCAGTCGCTCAGTCATGACCGACTCTTTGTGACCCCATGAATCACAGCACGCCAGGCCTCCCTGTCCATCACCAACTCCCAGAATTCACTCAGACTCGCATCCATCGAGTCAGTGATGCCATCCAGCCATCTCTGTTGTCCCCTTCTCCTCCTGCCCCCATTCCCTCCCAGCATCAAAGTCTTTTCCGATGAGTCAACTCTTCGCATGAGGTGGCCAAAAAACTGGAGTTTCAGCTTTAGCATCATTCCTTCTAAAGAAATTCCAGGGTTGATCTCCTTCCCACAAATCCCACTTCGAGTAATCATTGAAGATCTAACTAACTCTGACCTAAAACAACGCCATGAAGTGTAAGTGAGTCAAAGAAGCAGAAGGAGAGGTCTTGGCATTTGAATATCTTAAAGTCTTGTAGAGGTGATAAGTAGAAAATAAAGCAGACAGTGCAAAGGATTGCTGATTTGGTTCTAATCTTTCAAGGCTGTCAAAGTCCCTTGTCAGGCCTTGCCCAGTTCCCAGGCACTGCGGCCCTTGGCCCTCCTCCTATTGAGTTTCCTTGCCCTCACAAATTCAGATTGGCGTTAGTGAACTGACCACCATGAGAGGAATGGTTTAAGAAGATCTATTTTAACCCCAGAGTTTATTCAACAGCAGGACTAGCTATAAAATGTGTGGCAAGCTGCAGAATGAAGCCTCTGGTTTAAAATGCAGGAAAGTGTCGTGAAAGGTATTAAGTATCACACTTTCTCTTTCGTGTGTAGTCTCTCTTGATCTGTCAGGATGGTATTTTAATTAAAAAAAAAACAACTTAAAACCTACAGAAAACCTGAAAGAAAGCATGGTGCAAAACTGAACACCCTTGTATTAATTTCCTGGGTCTGCTGCACCGAATGATCACAAACTGGATGGCTTAAAACAGCAGAAGTTTATTCTCTCACAATTCCAGAGGCTAAAAATCTGAAATCAATGCAGTGCCTAGGCCAAGCACCATCTGTAGAAGAATATGCCACTTTCAGGTTCTGGTGGCTCCTGGGGACTCTTAGCTTGTGGTAACTCCAGTCTCTGCCTCCATCTTTACAGGACTGGCTTCCCTGGTAGCTCAGACAATAAAGAATCTGCCCACAATGCAGGGGATATAGGTTTGATCCCTGGGTCAGGTAGATCCCCTAGAGGAGGGCATGGCAACCCACTCCAGTATTCTTGCCTGAAGAATTCCAAGGACAGAGCAGCCTGAAGGGCTATGGTCCATGGGTCACAATGAATCAAACACTACTGTGCCAGTAACACTTTCAATTTATAGGCATTTATTCTTTGTACCCCTATGTCCTCTCATTTCTCTTACAAGGGCATGGGTCATTGGGTTTAGGGCCCACACTAACCTGGTATGTTATCATCTTGCAATTCTTGACCTAAGTATATTTGCGAAGACTGTATTTTCCAAATAAGCTCACGTTCACAAGTATCAGGAATTTGGGCTTGGACATAATTTTTGAGGGTGCACCATTAAATCAACTACAACCCTTTAACTAGATTCACCAATTTTAAACATTTCATTAGCTTTTCTTTCTCTGTCATCCTCTTCCTTTCTCCCAGTCTTTCCCTCTCTCCCTTTCCCCCTCCCTCTTTCTGTCTAAATTGCAAATAGCATGGCACTTAGCTCTAAATACTTCAGCAGCCATTTCTTGACATTAAAAAAAAAAACATTCTACATGACACTTAGAAAATTTAACATGAATTCAATATATATAAATTCATATTCAATAGTAATGAATTCATATAGTATGAAGTCCATATTTAATTCTTCCATTTCTCCTAAAATTGTCTTGCAAAGCTTTATTTATGGTTGAAAAATTCAAGCAAGGTCCTCCATTACGTTTGAGTTGTAATATCTCTTTAGTTTCTTTTAATATTGAATCGTTCCTTGCTCTTTTGTTGCTAGTGGTTTCTTTTTCATGACACTGAGAATTTCAAAGAGTCCAGGTCAGTTCTGTCATAGAGTGTTCCACATTCTGGAGTTTTCTGATAGTCCATCATTATATTTCAATTAAACATTTTGAAAAAGACCACCGCTTAGATGATGTTGTAGACTTCCCAGTACATCACTTCAGCAGGCATGTTACTTTGTCCCTGTGTTGGTGATGCTGGGCTTAATCCTATGGTCACCGTAGGGGGCTATCAGCTCTCCACACTGTAAATGTACCTTTTTTCCTTCATAGTTAAAGTTAACTGTACAGTGATACCCTGTGTCCTTTTGACTCTCAGCTCCCAAAAACTTTTCACCCAATGGTTCTACTCTCCAGTAATG
>SJYA01003356.1:293286-310607 GCA_006410615.1 Neotragus moschatus | reverse complement strand
CGTGTTTCCTCTTGGTCTCCAGCATCAACAAGAGGAGGTCCAGAAGGGGTAGGTAACATGGCTCCCCATGGTGTCCTGGCTCTACTGTTCCTCTTTTCTTCATGCTATGCTTTTCTCCTAAATGATCACAGCTATCTGAATCCCTTGGAGCAAGAAAGGAGACATTGAAATGGGTGGCAATTTGACCCACAACCCCTTCTGTACCCAATAACTTCCTTCATAGTTCCCTCCTTTCATGCACTATTGTCATGAGAGTAGAGTCCAAAATCTCAAGCCCCCAAAGCAAAGACTGTGGGAGAGCAGCAGAGAGGGACACTTGTTTTCCTTATTTGCTCATTTGAACCAGCACCCATGACAGATATCAAGTGACATAAAGCTGTAGCAAGCTTGTGATGGGGCCTCTAAAATAGCTGAGAACATTAAAGAAATGGTTCCAGGTGGGTCACCATAGCCTTAGAGTAGGCTCCCAATCTAATGAGGTATGTACTGCTGTGCCCATTGTATAGCCAAAGAAACAGACTCAGAGCCAGTAAGTGGTAAGACCATGGTTTACACTAAGTTTACACTGAAGCTGGCCACGGCAGAACTGGCCTTTCTCCTCTGCCACTATCTGAGCTTTTTGAGGCATGAGCTCTGCCGCTGCTTTCCCCACCCCCACCCCGCTGGCTCCTGGGTTGTCACTTTCTTATTCCCCAATTGCTACTTTTCAAATTTCTTCCTTCTAATATCTCTATTTATGTTTCCCTTTCTTTTTGTGTCACAAAGTTTTTCTTTCCTTTTCTCCTTCTGTTCTTATCCACTGTAGTATCTCCCATTCTTTTCTATTGATACTGTGGGTTTCCTATCCCCTGGCATAACAGTGTCTCTTCTCTCTTTTTCCCATTTTCTGTTTCTCTCTCATAATTAACAGTATTTTTAGTAGCAGAGCATCACCATCCTCCATGCTTTCTCTCCTCTTCCCATTTCCAGTTTCTCTTATTTCAAATTAGAATGGATGGGAACCCAATCCCTTAGACCTCTAATATGAAGTGCAGGAGTTGGAAAAGTTAATCTAGGAAGTACCTCCTACTGGAATCTTGTGCAGGTTACATTTTGGCAATAGGCACATGAGGCACTGTGTATAGATGGGTGTGTTAGGGCCATGTGGTGGGTAGAGAGTACTAGATGGCTACAGCTCCTTATGTTTGCTTTCTCACCAGTCCTGAAAGGCTGGATGTGGAGCCTGTTCCAAGACAGCCAGTGAGCCACAGCAAAGGGCAAGTTAATTCCCCCAAAGGAATCATGGCAGACCATCTTTATGGAGAGGTCAGGACAGCTCAGCCAGCTCAGCAAAGGAAAGCAGCTGGTGGAGATGGAAACACATGGGCTGCTTTTGCTTAGCAAGCTCCATTTTTCTGGTTAGCCCTGAAAATCACATGGATTTCCAAACAAAGTTTCTTTGGGTTTGTAGCCATAGCTCTCCCATTTAAGGAATCTGTGGGCATGTGTGTGCTAGCTCATATAGATGCCAAGGGATGACCAGAAAAGCTAGAGGGAAGCAGTTGTGGGAGCAGAGAATTACTGAAGATGTGAGCAAAGGAATTCACTCATTCTCCTCAGCAATTGTGAGAATAACAATACTATCTAATAGTGAAAAAGAAAAGGAGGAATTAAATTCAGGCTTAGGATTTCTGCTAATGCCCAAACTGGCAACATAGCCTATACATAAATGATCATCTTTAATGTGTGCACTTCTGTAACCTGGAGGAGCTAACCAGAAGAAAATCCACCCATAAGCTGCCTGATGATTCTCCACTCTGAAATAGTAGTATTTCATCATGAGATTCTCAGAATCTGTCATAGCCTCGGGTTTCTCTAAACATCTATGTAGGTGTGTATCTTATTTTCTAAAAGAGAAAATGAAAGCCCTCAGTGCCTTCTCAATGTCATATCATTTGGAGTTTCCAAATCTTTGCATTAGATCAAAATTGAACAGAATGTTCAGTTTTCATTGGACCAGGAAGATATCAGTGAACTGAGAATGACTGTATTTCAAGCAGGATAATGTTCTAAAATAATGAGACAATAGCCAACAACTACAAAGATTCGAAGCCACAGACTACCTAAGAATATCCTCAAAGTCCAAAGCATGCAGTTCATATACCACAAAACAGATGTAATTTGGGACTGTTCCTACAAAACAAGACCCAGAAGATAACTAGTGCATCACAAGTAAACTATAGTTGACCCTTGAAAACTACAGGTTTGAACTGCACTGGTCCACTTTACATGCAGATTTTTTCAATAATATATACTACATGAAAAAAAAACACAATAATATCAATTGTACCACTTATTATACACTATGAACCAAGTGTTCTTTTCAGAAGAGGAAAGTGAGGCCCAGAGAAGTCAATTAACTTGTTTTCAGTAACAGTAAATTAGTGGCCAAATCAGCTTTCAGTAAGACGTCTGGCTTAGAATCAGTGTTAGGAAGTGGAGCAGAATATAGGGTGACATCATTACTAGTGGCACTGGGATGCAGGATCAAGATTCAGATGAGGCAAGTAAGGTGCCTAGGGTGCCAACTTTAAGGAGGCGCCACTCTTAAATGAGGACTCTGCACTTGCACAATGCTAGGAGTGAGCACCTTCTTAAAGTGTAAGCCCTGGGCAGCCCACTTGCTTCTTCATCAGTCTAGTCCAGCTTGAATAAATTAGCCTGTGCAGAACTGGAGAAAAGGCCATATATTGGAAATGAATTTTATACCTGAGTTTGTGCATTTCTGTTGAGGTTGCTATCATTTTAATCTAGTTGAGTATTGAGCATGCCAAGTAGAGGATTACTATATTTGTCTTAGAGGTTAATTGCTGTAACAAACAACCTCAACATCTTTGGGACTTAACATAGTAAAAATGTTTATTTCTCACTCATTCCATAATCCAATAATGTGTTTGGCAGATATACCCAGTCTCCTCCCATTATCTTCTAGTGGCTTAGAATCCCCTGCTATAGACTCCACATCCAATGAACAGATAAAGGGAGAGGAATGTGAAGAGGGCTTCAGGGGAAATTTTATGGGCCAGGCCTGGAAATCATACACACAACTTCTCTCCACACTCCATTGGACAGAATACAATTCAACCTTGAAGTGAAGTGAAAATTGCTCAGTCATCTCCAACTCTTTGTGACCCCATGGACTAGCCCATGGAATTCTCTAGGCCAGAATACTGGAGTGGGTAGCCTTTCCCTTCTCCAGGGGATCTTCCCAACCCAGGGATGGAACCCAGGTCTCCAACATTGCAAGTAAATTCTTTACCAACTGAGCTATCAGTTCAGTCTTACAAGATACCAAAGGAGAAAATACAGATGGCAGTTGGTGACAAATTAGCATGTCTCTGTCACAGAGATGTAACACAGGAGACTGCACCAGTATAGACATATGTATACTGTAAGCAACAAGCTTACAATGACAGAGTATGCAAGTGGAAGCCATACATAGTATTAATCACTGACAGAAGCGAGATTTTTAACTCAGTCCCACCTGACTCTAAATACTACCACTACTACTAATAATAAAACCTAATGTTTGCTGATCACTTACCATGTCCCAGGTATTATTCTAAAGAACTTTTCAATCAGTCATGTCCAACTCTTTCACATTAAGTCATTTGTTCTCACAAAACACCAATGAGATAGATGCTAATAGATGAAGAAACCGAGACTCAGATGGATTAAGCACAAATTTGCTCAAGGTTACACAGCTGGTGATGAAGTTGGGACAGAAACTCATGTTCTTACCTAATATTTTGAGCAAGATACTAGTCTATGTGCATCTGAGGACATATGAGAGATAAGATAATTAATTCTGGCTATGGAAGGAATTGATTGGCTTCTAGTTTCAAACACTATCTTTAGGCATAAGAATGTGTGGGATGTTATATTAGTACTATGAGAGGAGGATTCATGGAACTGGTAAGACAAGAATAGTATTTAGGAGGTAGTAGGTATTGGTTATCATGGTTATTAAATACCTAATAGTTAGATGATCTATCAGTTCAGTTCAGTTGCTCAGTCATGGCCAACTCTTTGTGACCCTGTGAACCGCAACAGTTATCAGTGATTGTCATAGTTATTACTTGATTATCTGTTGTTAGATAATCTATAGTTATGATTATCATAGTTTTAGAATTGTTCTAAATTGGCTTATAGAATTACCTTCTTAAAACCATGTGATCGAGTATCCCCTTAGGGACATAGAAACAACTATCTTAAGAGTGAAAGGATGTAGAAAGTTATACAGTTTCCTGGCAAGGCAGTCAGGAAAAAAAATCCCCTAACAAAATTTCATAACTGTCAGGTATATACAATAAAGAATTGATAAAAGGTGTTCATACAAGCATCTGTACATAGATGTTCACAACAACACTATTTAAAATAGCCAAAAGGGTGAAATGTCCTGTAGATATTAATTAGGTCTAACTGGTCCATTGTATCATTTAAAGCTTGTGTTTCCTTGCTAATTTTCTGTTTGGTTGATCTATCCCTAGGTGTGAGTGGGGTATTAAAGTCTCCCACTATTACTGTGTTACTATTAATTTCCCCTTTCATACTTGCTAACATTTGCCTTATGAATTGAGGTGCTCCTATGTTGGGTGCATATATATTTATAATCATTATAGCTTCTTCTTGGATTGATCCTTTGATCATTATGTAGTGTCCTTCTTTGTACCTTTTCATGGTCTTTGTTTCAACGTCTATTTTATCTGATATGAGTATTGCTACTCCTGCTTTCTTTTGGTCTCTATTTGTGTGGAATATCTTTTTCCAGCCCTTCACTTTCAGTCTGTTTGTGTCTTTTGGTTTGAGGTGGGTCTGTTGCAGACAGCATGTGTAGGGGTCTTGTTTTTGTATCCATTCAGCCAGTCTTTGTCTTTTGATTGGGACATTCAACCTATTTACATTTAAGGAAATTATTGATACGTATGATCCCATTAGGAGAAGGCACTGGCAACCCACTCTAGTACTCTTGTCTGGAAACTCCCATGGATGGAGGAGCCTGGTGGGCTGCAGTCTGTGGGGTCACTAAGAGTCAGACACAACTGAGCGACTTCACTTTCACTTTTCACTTTCATGCAATGGNTGGACTAGCCCATGGAATTCTCTAGGCCAGAATACTGGAGTGGGTAGCCTTTCCCTTCTCCAGGGGATCTTCCCAACCCAGGGATGGAACCCAGGTCTCCAACATTGCAAGTAAATTCTTTACCAACTGAGCTATCAGTTCAGTCTTACAAGATACCAAAGGAGAAAATACAGATGGCAGTTGGTGACAAATTAGCATGTCTCTGTCACAGAGATGTAACACAGGAGACTGCACCAGTATAGACATATGTATACTGTAAGCAACAAGCTTACAATGACAGAGTATGCAAGTGGAAGCCATACATAGTATTAATCACTGACAGAAGCGAGATTTTTAACTCAGTCCCACCTGACTCTAAATACTACCACTACTACTAATAATAAAACCTAATGTTTGCTGATCACTTACCATGTCCCAGGTATTATTCTAAAGAACTTTTCAATCAGTCATGTCCAACTCTTTCACATTAAGTCATTTGTTCTCACAAAACACCAATGAGATAGATGCTAATAGATGAAGAAACCGAGACTCAGATGGATTAAGCACAAATTTGCTCAAGGTTACACAGCTGGTGATGAAGTTGGGACAGAAACTCATGTTCTTACCTAATATTTTGAGCAAGATACTAGTCTATGTGCATCTGAGGACATATGAGAGATAAGATAATTAATTCTGGCTATGGAAGGAATTGATTGGCTTCTAGTTTCAAACACTATCTTTAGGCATAAGAATGTGTGGGATGTTATATTAGTACTATGAGAGGAGGATTCATGGAACTGGTAAGACAAGAATAGTATTTAGGAGGTAGTAGGTATTGGTTATCATGGTTATTAAATACCTAATAGTTAGATGATCTATCAGTTCAGTTCAGTTGCTCAGTCATGGCCAACTCTTTGTGACCCTGTGAACCGCAACAGTTATCAGTGATTGTCATAGTTATTACTTGATTATCTGTTGTTAGATAATCTATAGTTATGATTATCATAGTTTTAGAATTGTTCTAAATTGGCTTATAGAATTACCTTCTTAAAACCATGTGATCGAGTATCCCCTTAGGGACATAGAAACAACTATCTTAAGAGTGAAAGGATGTAGAAAGTTATACAGTTTCCTGGCAAGGCAGTCAGGAAAAAAAATCCCCTAACAAAATTTCATAACTGTCAGGTATATACAATAAAGAATTGATAAAAGGTGTTCATACAAGCATCTGTACATAGATGTTCACAACAACACTATTTAAAATAGCCAAAAGGGTGAAATGTCCTGTAGATATTAATTAGGTCTAACTGGTCCATTGTATCATTTAAAGCTTGTGTTTCCTTGCTAATTTTCTGTTTGGTTGATCTATCCCTAGGTGTGAGTGGGGTATTAAAGTCTCCCACTATTACTGTGTTACTATTAATTTCCCCTTTCATACTTGCTAACATTTGCCTTATGAATTGAGGTGCTCCTATGTTGGGTGCATATATATTTATAATCATTATAGCTTCTTCTTGGATTGATCCTTTGATCATTATGTAGTGTCCTTCTTTGTACCTTTTCATGGTCTTTGTTTCAACGTCTATTTTATCTGATATGAGTATTGCTACTCCTGCTTTCTTTTGGTCTCTATTTGTGTGGAATATCTTTTTCCAGCCCTTCACTTTCAGTCTGTTTGTGTCTTTTGGTTTGAGGTGGGTCTGTTGCAGACAGCATGTGTAGGGGTCTTGTTTTTGTATCCATTCAGCCAGTCTTTGTCTTTTGATTGGGACATTCAACCTATTTACATTTAAGGAAATTATTGATACGTATGATCCCATTAGGAGAAGGCACTGGCAACCCACTCTAGTACTCTTGTCTGGAAACTCCCATGGATGGAGGAGCCTGGTGGGCTGCAGTCTGTGGGGTCACTAAGAGTCAGACACAACTGAGCGACTTCACTTTCACTTTTCACTTTCATGCAATGGAGAAGGAAATGGCAACCCACTCCAGTGTTCTTGCCTGGAGAATCCCAGGGATGGAGGAGCCTGATGGGCTGCTGTCTATGGGGTTGCACAGAGTTGTACACGACTGAAGCGACTTAGCAGCAGCAGCAGCACGATCCCATTGCCATTTACTTTGTCACTTAAGGAAAAAAAAACTATCAAAAATGCAAACATATGGATGCTAAACAACATGATTCCGAATAAACAACAAATCATGGAATAAATGAAAAAGGAAATAAAAATGTGCATAGAAACAAATGAAAATGGAAACATGACAACCCAAAACCTAAGGAATTCAGTGAAAATGTGTTAAGAGGAAGGTTCATATCAATAGAAGCTTACCTCAATAAACCAGAGAAAAATTAAAATAAATAACCTAACTTTACACCTAAAACAACTAGAAAAAGAAGAAGGGAAAATTAGTAGAAGGAAATAAATCATAAAAATTAGAGGAGAAATAAGTGAAAAAGAAACAAAGGAGACTGTAGCAAAAATCAACAAAACTAAAAGCTGATTCTTTGAGCAGAAAAATAAGAAAGACAAACCATTAGGAAGACTCAACAAGAAAAAGAAAAGAACCACATCAACAAAATTAGAAATGAAAATAGAGAAATCACAACAGACAACACAGAAATACAAAGGATCATAAGAGACTACTATCAGCAACTATATGCCAATAAAATGGACAACTTGGAAGAAATGGACAAATTCTTAGAAAAGAAAAGTATAACCTTCCAAAACTGAACCAGGAAGAAATAGAAAATCTTAACAGATGTATCACAAGCACAGAAATCGAAACTGTAATCAGAAATCTTCCAAAAAAAAAAAAAAAAGCCCAGGAACATGTGGCTTCACAGGTGAATTCTATCAAAATTTAGAGAAGAGATAACACCTGTAATACTCAAACTCTTCCAGAAAACTGCAGAGGAAGGTGAACTCCCAAACTCACTCTAGGAGGCCACCATCACCCTAAATCCAAAACCAGACAAAGGTGCCACAAAAAAAGAAAACTACAGACCAATATCACTGATGAATATAGATGCAAAAATCCTCAACAAAATTCTAGCAAACGGAATCCAACAACGTATTAAAAAGATCATACATCATGACCAAGTGGGCTTTATCCCACGGATGCAAGGACTCTTCAATATTCAGAAATCAATCAATGTGATACACCACATCAACAAATTGAAAGATAAAAACCATATGATTATCTCAGTAGATGCAGAGAAAGCCTTTGACAAAATTCAACATCCATTTATGACAAAAACCCTCCAGAAAGCAGGCATAGGAGGAACATACCTCAACAAAATAAAAGCCATATATGATGAACTCAAGCAAAAAGTATCCTCAATGGTGAAAAATTGAAAGCATTTCCCCAAAAGTCAGGAACAAGACAAGGATGTCCACTCTCACCACGACTATTCAACATAGTTTTGGAAGTTTTAGCCACAGCAATGAGAGAAGAAAAAGAAATAAAAGGAATCCAGATTGGAAAAGAAGAAGTAAAACTCTCACTATTTGCAGATGACATGATCCTCTACATAGAAACCCTAAAGCCACCACCAGAAAATTACTAGAGCTAATCAATGAGTATAGCCAAGTTTCAGGATATAAATTAATACACAGAAATCCCTTGCATTCCTATACACTAACAATGAGAAAATAGAAAGAGAAATTAAGGAAACAATTCCATTCACCATTGCAATGAAAAGAATAAACTACTTAGAAATAAATCTACCTAAAGAAACAAAAGACCTATATATACATAACTATAAACCATTGATGAAAGAAATCAAAGCTGACATAAATAGATGGAGAAATATACCATGTTAGTATACTACCCAAAGCAATCTAGAGATTCAATGCAAACCCTATAAAGCTNCATTGCAATGAAAAGAATAAACTACTTAGAAATAAATCTACCTAAAGAAACAAAAGACCTATATATACATAACTATAAACCATTGATGAAAGAAATCAAAGCTGACATAAATAGATGGAGAAATATACCATGTTAGTATACTACCCAAAGCAATCTAGAGATTCAATGCAAACCCTATAAAGCTACCAACAGTATTTTTCAGAGAACTAGAACAAATAATTTCACAATTTGCATGGAAACACAAAAAGTCTTGAACAGCTAAAGCAATCTTGAGAAAGAAAAATTGTACTGGAGGAATGAACCTGCCTGACTTCAGACTATACTACAGAGCTACAGTCATCAAGACGGTATTGTACTGGCACAAAGACAGAAATATAGATCAATGGAACAAAATAGAAAGCCCAGAGATAAATCCATGCACCTATGGACACCTTATCTTGGACAGAGGAGGCAAAAATATGCAATAGAAAAAAGATAAACTCTTTAACAAGTGGTGATGGGAAAACTGGTCAGCCACTTGTAAAAGAATGAAACTAGAACACTTTCTAACATCATACACAAAAATAAACTCTAAATGGATTAAAGATCTAAATGTAAGACCAGAAACTATAAAACTCCTAGAGGAAAACATAAGCAGAACACTCTCTGACATAAATCACAGCAAGATCTTCCATGAGCCACCTCACAGAGTAATGGAAATAGAAACAAAAATAAACAAATGGGACCTAATTAAACTTAAAAGCTTTTCCACAGTGAAGGAAACTATAAGCAAGGTGAAAAGACAGCCTTCAGAATGGGAGAAAATAATAGCAAACTAAGCAACTGCCAAAGAATTAGTCTCAAAAATATACAAGCTGCTCATGTAGCACAATACCAGAACAACCCAATCAAAAAATGGGCCAAATAACTAAAGAGACATTTCTCCAAAAAGAAATACAGATGTCTAATAAACACATGAAAAATGCTCAATATTGCTCATTACCAGAGAAATGCAAATCAAAATCATAATGAGGTCAGAATGGCTCATGCCAGTCAGAATGGCTGCTATCAAAAAGTCTACAAACAATAAATGCTGGAGAGTGTGTGGAAAAAGGGGAATCCCTTTATGCTGTTGGTGTGAATGCAACTAGAACAGCCACTATGGAGAACAGTGTGGAGAGTCCTTATAAAACTGGAACTAGAACTTCCATATGACCCAGCAGTCCCACTGCTGGGCATACACACCAAGGAAATCAGAACTGAAAGAGACACATGAACCCCAATGCTCATCACAGCACTGTTTACAATAGCTAGGACATGGAAGCAATGTAGATGTTCATTGGCAGAGAAACGGATAAGAAACCAGTGGTACATATACACAGTGGAATATTCCCCAACTATTAAAAAGGACACATTTGAGTCAATTCTAATGAGGTGGATGAACTTGAGCCTATTATACAGAGTGAAGTAAGTTAGAAAGAAAAATACCAATACAGTATATAAACACATATATATGGAATTTAGAAAGATGGGAATGATGACTCTATATGTGAGACAGTGAAAGAAACATAGATAAAGAACAGACTTTTGGACTCTGTGGGAGAAGGCGAGGGTGGGATGATTTGAGAAAATAGCATTGAAACATGTATATTACCATATGTGAAATAGATGACTAGTCCAAGTTCCATGCATGAAACTAAGTACTCAAAGTCAGTCCAGTAGGAGAACCCAGAGGCATGGGATGCAGAGGGAGGTGAGAGAGGGGTTTGGGTTGGGGGGGCACATGTACACCCATGACTGATTCATGTCAATGTATTTTAAAACCACCACAANCTAGTCCAAGTTCCATGCATGAAACTAAGTACTCAAAGTCAGTCCAGTAGGAGAACCCAGAGGCATGGGATGCAGAGGGAGGTGAGAGAGGGGTTTGGGTTGGGGGGGCACATGTACACCCATGACTGATTCATGTCAATGTATTTTAAAACCACCACAATATTGTAAATAATTAGTCTTCAATTATAACAAATAAATAAATTAAAAAATAAAATTGCCAAAAGGTCAAAACAACCCAAATATAACCATACAATAGAATATCAAAATATCCTAAATAGGTAAATCCATATAAACAGAAAGACAATTTAGTTGTTTCCAGAAGTTAGAATGAGGGAGGAATGGAGACTGACTGCTTAATTGATATGGGGTTTTCTTTGGAGGTAGTAAAATGTTTTGGAAGTAGAAAGTGGTAATAACTGCACAATGTTGTGAATATACTAAATGTCACTAAAGTTAAATCTTATATGTATTTCACTACAATGAAAAAAAGTAATAACTCTCACTTATAAAGGAGGGCCTTCAAGAAGTTTTAATATAGGATCTAAATGAACCTTGATGATATTATGCTAAGTGACATGAAAAGGAAAAAAAAAAAGTGAAGTCACTCAGTCGTGTCCGACTCTTTGAGACCCCATGGACTGTAACCTACCAGGTTCCTCCATCCATGGGATTCTCCAAGCAAGAATACTGGAGTGGGTTTCCACTTCCTTCTCCAGGGCATCTTCCTGACCCAAGGATAGAATCGAGGTCCCCCACCTTGCAGGCAGATGTTTTACCCTCTGAGCCTCCAGGGAAGTGATGTGAACCAGTCACAAAAAGATAAGAACTCTATTATGTCACTTATATGAAGTATTTTAACTAGTCAAACACATAGAGACACAAAGTAGATTGGGGATTACCACAGGCTGCAGGGAGGGGAAGTAGGGAATTGTTGTTTAGTGCATACAGAGTTTTTGTTTTGCAAAATGAAAAGGTTCCAAAGATCTGATGTACAGCAGAGTGAATATAGTTAACGTTACAGAACTGTATACTTAACATGGTTAAGATGATACATTCTATGCTATGTGTTTTCACCACATTTGAACAACATATAAATATATGGTATCTGAGGGGTGGAATCCTAAAGATTCTGGCACCACTACAGATTTATATATTTTTATAAACATATTTATTAAAATTAAAAAAAAAACCTTGTAACCTAATCTCCTAGAAGAAAAGTCAGTTGTCTCACTCCATATAACTAACGTTACCTGGGACCAGGAAGTACCCCAAATTTTCTAGATCTGTTTATATTTTCCTATAGTTAATGGGGAGCCATGGATGAATTCACGTGTTAACTGCCTAGTGGAACCTTAATGACTGGATGGCCTCTTTATTTGCCTCCCTTCTTCCTGTTTTCTGTTTATCGACTGATTTACTGCACAGATACTCTTCCACCAAGAGGAATGATAAGCAAAAATTGATCACTATTATCCCTTCAGTTCAGTTCAATTCAGTCACTCAGTCGTGTCTGACTCTTTGAGACCCCATGAATTGCAGCACCCCAGGCCTCCTGTCCATCACCAACTCTCGGAGTTCACTCAAACTCATGTACGTTGAGTCAGTGATTCCATACAGCCATCTCATCCTCTGTCGTCCCCTTCTCTTCCTGTTCTCAATCCCTCCCAGCATCAGGGTCTTTTCCAATGAGTCAACTCTTCACATGAGGTGGCCAAAGTACTNTCCCCATATATTTCCCATGAAGTGATTTATCCACTATCAGTCCCTTATCAATCACTATTCTCTCTCTCCACTATTATCTCTTATGAAACAATGGAAACAGTGACAGACTTTATTTTCTTGGGCTCCAAAATCACTGCAGATGGTGACTGCAGCCATGAAATGAAAAGATACTTGCTCCTTAGAAGAAAAACTATGATGAACCCTGACATTACTTTGCTGACAAAGCCCATCTAATCAAAGCTATGGTTTTCCAGTAGTCATGTATAGATGTGAGAGTTGGACCATAAAGAAAGCTGAGTGCTGAAGAATTGATGCCTTTAAACTGTGGTATTGGAGAAGACTCTTGAGAGTCCCTTCGATGGCAAGGAGATCAAACCAGTCAATCCTAGGAAATCAGTCCTGAATACTCATTGGAAGGACTGATGCTAAGGCTTAAGCTCCAATACTTTGGCCACCTGATGCAAAAAAACTGACCCATTGGAAAAGACCCTGATGCTGGGAAATATTGAAGGTGGGAGGAGAAGGGGATGACAGAGGATGAGATGGTTCGATGTCATCACCAACTCAATGGACATGAGCTTGAGCAAGCTCCAGGAGATGGTGATGGATAGGGAAGTGTGGCTTGCTGCAGTCCATGGAGTCCCAAAGAGTTGGACATGACTGGGTGACTGAACTGATACTTATAACTGATTATCCCTTATGAATCAGCCTGGTAAGAAGTTTAATAGTTGAGAGAGGAGAATAACATTGTTACTTCAGATTATGTGTAGATTTCAATAGAGGCAAGTGGAATCACAAATGATTGTATATGTCCTTTACAAGATGACTCATCAGAGAGCTACTAGTCTGCCTGCCAGCCATGCTAGTTTCTTGAGTTCTGTCCCATATTGTAAAGGATGAAAAGATCAGTACACTGCCCAAGATGGAGCATCTGGGAAAGCACGTGTGGTTTGGATTCAAGCAGGCCTAGCTCAGCCACTTACAATCTGTGTGAACTTGGACTTGTCACTTTATCTCCATGGGCCTTACATTTCCCATCTGTTAGGGACTATACTTTGTGAAGTTGTTTTGAGGATGACAGGAGATAATATATGTGAAGGGCCTAGCCAGATTCTGGCACATGAAAAGTGGATCATACATGCAGTTATGTTCAGTAGAAGAAGCTGGCCTTAACCTACAAGAAGAACTCAGAGGCAATAATACCACTGATCTGTTCAATCCAGAGAGCCACATTAGTTTCTTTCTATTATAAAACATCCAATAACCATAGTTACCTCCCAGCCCGAGTAGGAGAACTTTAACTGTTTCTCACTTTCTATCTGCTCTCTCTTACATAAACCTAAGTTCTTACTTATCCAGTGAATTCAGAGCTATATATGTTCTCCCCAAATACTCCCAGAGTCAGGCTTTCCATATCTTCTTTCAAGCCTTCTCTCAACATTCCCAATATCAGGCTTTCCTCTCATACCTTTATGCACCATGTTCACCCCCATCCGTTCCTATTTTCCAAATAGCTCTTACAATTGACCTCCATGCAGTCAAAAGTTAGTGCAAAATCTTCTTGGGTACTTTCCAAACAGATTAAACCCCCTTCACACTCACTCCCAAAAGCTTTTGATTTATGTAAAATGTTCCTTCTTTGCTGCAAAGCATTTAGGATTGAATCTGTGTGCCATTTTCAATAATTTTTACCATATCAGCAGTGATGCTACCCACACACATTATCATTTTTGTAGATGGTAAGCATCTCAAGGGCAGTGATCTTGTCTGATAATTAGTCTTTTCAAGAGATGAAACAGACTATGATATATGCAGAGAACCATCTGTGGAAGAACATTCCCAAGAGCCAGGTAGGATATATGCTGCTGCTGCTGCTGCTGCTGCTGCTAAATCGCTTCAGTCGTGTCCGACTCTGTGTGACCCCATAGACAGCAGCCCACCAGGCTCTCCCGTCCCTGGGATTCTCCAGGCAAGAACATTGGAGTGGGTTACCATTTCCTTCTCCAATGCATGAACGTGAAAAGTGGAAGTGAAGTCACACGACTTTTTGCGACCTGATGAACTGCAGCCTACCAGGTTCCTCTGTCCATGGGATTTTCCAGGCAAGAGTACTGGAGTGGGGTGCCATCAAAGTATGCAGGTATCATCAATTTAGGCATGGATCAGACAAGAAGGTGCTTCCTGGACACCTCAGCTGGTTAAAAATCCGTCTCCAATGCAGGAGACCCCAGTCAATTCCTGAGTCGGGAAGTTACCCTGGAGAAGGAATTGGCTACCCACTCCAGGATTCTTGGGCTTCTCTGGTGTCTCAGATGGTAAAGAATCTGCCTGCAATGTGGGAGATCTGGGTTCGACCCCTGGTTTGGAAAGATCCCCTGGAGGAGGGCATGGCAACCTACTCTATTTTTCTTGCTTGGAGAATCCCCATGGACAGAGGAGCCTGGCGGGTTATAGTCCATGGGGTTGCAAAGAGTCAGACATGACTGAGTGACTAAGTGCACAGCACAAACAAGAAAGACCAGCTAATACTCAGTAGTCTAAATCGTAAATCCTCATGCCTTTCTCCACCATTTCTTTGCACATAAAATGCAATTCTACGGGCTTGGACTAGTGTAGAAGAGGGAAATCCTTGTCTCGAATTTAATTCAAATGCAGTAAGGTAATAAATAATCTTTATCAGTGATCACAGCAGAAGAAGGAATTTCTCTGCACTTACTAAGAGGTTGTGTGCCCTTGGCAAGTTCCTTGGTCTTTCAACTTCATCTTCTGTACAATAAGGATGATAACAATAGTACTGACATTACAAGATTTGTTGTAATGCTTAAATGACATGTAAATTACCTAATCAACGTAAGTTTATACTGCTGCTGCTGCTAACATTAAGATGATTTGCTTTGAAGAAGGTCTGTATTGGTCTTTTATGCTGAAAATTACCAACCAATCAATCATTTCAACCAGACTATATTTTCAACATGAAAAGTGAGCATATAAGTCTTGGCCTGCTATTTTAGAGTGTGTGTGTAGGATAAACTGCCTCCCAGTGTCCCTTCTGAGGGATTATGGCCAAGGGGCATTATTAAACTTGTTTCCGATGGCATACTTGAAAAAGTTGGTTCACTAACTCATGAATAGGTGTGCTGCTAGCTGGGGTACATACTGTAATCTTTCCAGGTTCTGAGTAAAATCCTGAGACTTTTGTCTGGGCAGTGGACAAAGCAAGGTTAGGCTACCTTAAACAGGCTCCTTTAACCA
Source organism: Neotragus moschatus (assembly GCA_006410615.1). NCBI lineage: Eukaryota > Metazoa > Chordata > Mammalia > Artiodactyla > Bovidae > Neotragus > Neotragus moschatus. Next base: position 294,850 of record SJYA01003356.1, on the reverse strand, counting down.
CTCACTATGGTAACTCATCTGGTAAAGAATCCACCTGCGATGCAGGAGACCCCAGTTTGATTCCCGGGTCAGGAAGATCTGCTGGAGAAGGGATAGGATACCCACTCTAGTATTCTTTGGCTTCCCTGATGGCTCAGCTGATAAACAATCTGCCTGCAATGTGGGAGACCTGGGTTTGATCCCTGGGTTGGGAAGATCCCCTGGAGAAGAGAATGGATTCTCCATTCCAGTATTCTGGCCTGGAGAATTCCATGGACTGTATAATCCATGGGGTCACAAAAAGTTGGACACAACCAAGCAACTTTCACTTTCACTTTCAATGCAAGCTCTGTTGCCCTAAGGTTGAGATTCCAATAATCAAGTTTAATGTATCAGCTTAGTGAGGCATGGTTATAATCCTTGAGAACCTTTCTTATAGATGGAAAACTTTCTCTTTCTGTCACATTGGTGGTCTCTTTATTATTTTGTATACAACAGGGGTTTTAAATATATATATAGGCAATAGCAAAAATCCTAATTAAAAACCATAAGGCAACCTCCCTTAAACGAACACTACTACTAATTTTGAAACAGTGTGATGTAATAGGGGAAAACCAGATGCGGAATCAGATAAACTTGGGTTCATGTCCTGGTTTGTTATTCATGGGCTGTGTGAATTTGATCTTTATTTTTTCTTAACACCTCTTGGCCTTTGTTTCCTCATCCACACAGTGAAAGTGTTATCTACTTCACAAGTTTGTTGTGAAATTTATGGGAAATAATATGTGTAAAGATGCTCAACACATACAGTGAAGTTTTCATATAAGCATTTAACACCTCACTGACTGGCAATGCCTCATTCATTCATTCATTCAATAGACAGTTGTTAAATACCTCAACATATATCTCTGATCATATATCTAGTAATTTTTCTACAAGGACCTATTCAAGTGTTATGTATTTTTGTTATTGTTGATTTGCTTAATCTCTCACATACCACCATGTTTTAACTCTTGTCACCTTACAACATCTGTTTTAATATCTGGTAGAACAGGCTGTTTCTCACTACTCTTCTCCCCCATCCGTCTCACTGTATTATCACCTGTTTATACTTGCAAATTAATAATTATATGCATGAAAGTGAAAGTGAAGTCGCTCAGTTGTATCTGACTTTTTGCGACCCTATGGACTGCCTACCAGGCTCATCCATTCATGGAATTTTCCAGGCAAGACTACTGGAGTGGGTTGCCATTTCCTTCTCCAGGGGATTTTCCTGACCCAGGTATTGAACCCCGGTCTCCAACGTCACAGGCAGACACTTTACCATCTGAGCCATCAATAAGGTTATTTAATATTTAAGAAGGCTTCCCTGATGGCTCAGACAGCAAAGAATCCGCCTGCAGTGCAGGAGATCCTGGTTCAATCCCTGGGTTGGGAAGATCCCCTGGAGAAGGAAATGACTACCCATTCCAGTATTCTTGCCTGGAGAATTCCATGGACAGAAGAATCTGGCGGGCTACAGTCCATACAGGCCATGGGGTTGCAAAGAGTCAGGCACGACAGAGCAACTAACACTTTCACAATA
>SJYA01003356.1:273067-284729 GCA_006410615.1 Neotragus moschatus | reverse complement strand
TAGAGAGGGTCCCAGGTGGTGCTAATGAATCTGCCTGTCAATGCAGGAGACATGAGATGTACGTTCAGTCCCTGGGTGGGGAAGATCCCCTGGAGAAGGAAATGCAACCCACTCCAGTGTTCTTGCCTGAAAAAATCCCATGGGCAGAGGAGCCTGGTGGGCTACGGTCTATGGGGTTACAAAGAGTCAGACATGACTAAACACTTGTCAGCAGCAGCAGTCATTATAGAAGGCTTTATGGAGGCAGTGGAATAAGGGACCTTGAGGGACAAGTAGGTTTTGATACAGAAGCAATGAGGGAGAAGGACATCCAAATGGTGACAGCTTACCCTCCTAGTTTTGAACTATAGCCACTCATGACCATAGGCTCACTGCTTGTGGTAGCCTCAGTGAATCAATAGGCCATCGTTTTGATCCATTTTCAGTTCAGTTCAGTCACTCAGTCATGTCTGACTCTTTGAGACCCCACAAATCGAAGCATGTCAGGCCTCCCTGTCCATCACCAACTCCCGGAGTTCACTCAGACTCACGCCCATCGAGTCAGTNCCCCTATTTCTTTGCATTGATCTCTGAGGAAGGCTTTCTTATCTCTTCTTGCTGTTCTTTGGAACTCTGCATTCAAATGATTATGTATTTTCTTTTCTTCTTTGCTTTTTGCTTCTCTTCTTTTCACAGCTATTTGTCAGGCCTCCCCAGACAGCTATTTTGCCTTTTTTGCATTTCTTTTCCATGGGGATGGTCTTGATCCCTGTCTCCTGATCCATGTGACTGAATCCAAACTGCAGAATTCTGCACTAGTTCTTTTATCACTAGAATGTAAACTCCATAAAAGCTGGAAATTTTCCCCTTTTAAGCTTGTGTCACTAGTTTGTTAAATGGTGGTTAATGGGTAGTGAAAAGTGAAAGTGAAGTCACTCAGTTGTGTCCAACTCTTTGTGACCCTGTGGACTGTAGCCTACCAAGCTCCTCCGTCCATGGGATTTTCCAGGCAAAAATACTGGAGTGGGTTGCCATTTCCTTTTCCAGGGGATCCTCCGGACCCCGGGATCGAACCCAAGTCTTCCACATTGTAGGCAAATGCTTTACCATCTAAGCCACCATTGAAATAGACCCATATTAAATATTTGTTGAATGAATGGCTGAATACTTGAATGAATAAATTAATTAATCTTTTCCAACACTCTCTTCTTCTGGGAAAAGACAAAAAATAAAAATAAAACCTTCCTAGCATCACCAAATTAATTTTTTTCTTGCCCTGCCTGTTCCAAAAGTACTCTATTGTTCTCCTACACTTTGTGAAATACTTTCATTTCCTATGCTCCCAGCTCGCTGCTGACAAGTTCTTCTGTAGCTTCAGTTCAACTCTTATTGTGCAACCAGCCTAAGAGACAGTGAACACAGCTGTACATTCCAGGCCAATTACACTCTGCAGAACTGAGGTATTGATTAGGACACAGACAGGATATATTCATTCAGAGATCTGCAGTTAACAGGGCAGGTTTTCTCTGCATCAAGGACTGTTTTCAGGGACAAGAGATATAGTTCAGTTTAATAGTATCAGGCTTGATTCTATAGTCAACAGGCAATTTTACCTTCATTTTTTAAAGAGGGACAAGCCTCATGTTTACTCCACTTAGCGGTCAGACCTACTTTGCTGTGACAATAATAGCTGAACAACAGTTTTCCTTAGAGCTGCCTACATTTTTTTTTTTTGAAAGGAAAACATTCTATATTTTACTACCTTTACCAACTTGATGGACATGGGTTTGGGTGAACTCTGGGAGTTGGTGATGGACAGGGAGGCCTGGCGTGCTACGGTTCATGGGGTCACAAAAAGTTGGATATGACTGAGCAACTGAACTGAACGGAACTGAAGTGCCCTTTGTTCTTGCCTTTTGAACAAGAAGCCTCACATTGGTATTTTATAGTGCAACCAACTCTTCCCTATGGCCCCTGATTCACTTCTAAGTGACCAACCTATCTCTATCAAGGGTGAGTCCACCACACTCCATTCTCTCACTGGAAGAAAGAAAGAAGATTCTTCCGTCATTTTACCCTAAGAAAAGATCTGTCCTTTGAAGACCGTGTTTAATACATTCAATCGATTTCATGCTTCAAATTTCATTCATTCAACAAATATTTGTGTATTTATGTAGTTAAACTTTAAATAATGAAATGATAAGTATTTGCTCAAGAGAATAACTGCCTCTTCTACCCTGTTTCTGACACAGCAGAAAATTCCTGCTGAGATGGAGAGATCTCAGTTCAAAAGAATAATGCTATCGGAACTCAAGGACTGAGATCTGGAGCAACTACCCTTCAGAATTCTTTACCCACACTGGAAGCTAATGATTTCCAGAGATGGCCACAGCAAAGAATTCACAGGAACATGGGTCACTATGTCAAGGATCATGTCAAAAAGACAAGGCATCAGTTCCAAATATTTCAGGGGTGAAAGGTCATTCTTATTCTTTTTTGCCTACATTTACCTAGAAACTTTTACTTGGGCATGACCTCTCAAACTGCCATGAACACAGAGCTCCCCCTTCCTGCTCCCTTTCCCTATCTCCTGCTCAGGAAGGTGTCATTGTTGCAGTAGTTTTCAGATAAAAAACGGCCTTATTAGCAAATATTTCCTGGTTTTTTTTTTTTTTTCCTTTTCTTTCTTTCTTTGTTAAGTGATGCTTGGGGAATACAGAGAGCTGAGTTAGGTTGTTGGACATGAAGAGGAAATTAGAGAACATACAAAAATGAAAAATGACTAGGGAATGGGAAAAAAAGGTGACCAGAAGAGAGGTGGGGGTAAGGAAAGCAGACCACCCACTTTACAATTTTGTTGAGGGCCGTTACTGGATACTGCCCTCCAAGAATTTGATTTAAGGTGACTTCATATAGATCCAACTGCCTGGCTCTGTCACTTAACTGCTGTGAGACCTTGAGCACAGCACTTACAATCTCCATAATTTCAGTTTCTTCATCTTAAAATGGGGATAATAATAGTCCCTGTGTTATTAAGTTGTTGTGAAGATTAAAAGAGTTAACTCATGTAAAAGCACTTAAAATAGCATCTGGCACATAGTAGGTGCTGTATAAGTGATAGATATTATTGCTGTTATTTCTATAATTATTATTTTCAGTTGAAAGTATTCTGAATCATGCTCACTATTCCTCTCTACACCCCAGAGCCATGGGCCTTGAGAAATCTTTCTGTAATAAGTTGCTTCTTTGCACAAACATAACAATGCAAAGCCCCATGGCTCAGATGGTAAAGAATCTGCCTATAATGCAAGAGACTCAGGTTCGATCCCTGAGTTGGGAAGATCCTCCGGAGAAAGGAATGGCAACCTACTCTAGTATACTTGCCTTGCCTGGGAAAATCCCATAGAGAGAAGAGCCTGGCAGGCTACAGTCCATGGGGTTGTAAAGTGAGACACAACTGAGTGACTGACACTTTTACCTTCAACAATGCTAGGCATTTGTGCTGCCTAGAATTGGAGCAGAATCCAGGTACAGAACTCAGGTCATGGGGAAAGAATCCAGGTTTCAGAATTAACCAGGGAACAGGGACAAGATCCCCTGGAAAAGGAATNGTTGTAAAGTGAGACACAACTGAGTGACTGACACTTTTACCTTCAACAATGCTAGGCATTTGTGCTGCCTAGAATTGGAGCAGAATCCAGGTACAGAACTCAGGTCATGGGGAAAGAATCCAGGTTTCAGAATTAACCAGGGAACAGGGACAAGATCCCCTGGAAAAGGAATTGGCAACCCACTCCAGTATTCTTGCCTGGAGAATCCCATGGACAGAGGAGCCTAGTGGGCTACAGTCCATGAGGTCCCAAAGAGACGGACATGATTGAGCAACTAACTTTCACTTTCACTTTTTTTTTTCCAGGGGCTGCACACAGATCTGTAGTACAGGTTAGGGTTTCAGAAAGTGTGTTCTTTAACTACCTTTTTTAATGGACCTGTTAATAAATTCTCTACCACAGTCATGTCAAATTAGAATTCTGGGAGTAGGAACAAGAAATCTACACTCTAACAAAGTTCCCAGATTATTATTAATTGTCAGATTTAGAAAATAAAAATATAGGAAGCCCAGGGAAATTTGAAGTTCCAATCAACAACAAATCATTTTTCTTACAAATACATCCCCAATACTGCATACAACATATACTGAAGTTGTTTGTTATTTATCTGAAATCTGAATTTTTTCTGGCAGAGTATATACCTAATTCCAATATACTCTAAAATTGGACGACCCATCCTTTAGAGAAAGGTGGATTCTGAGAACTCTTTCCAAGATCTTATGTCAGGGATACTGCAAAAGAACCCAGTTACTGAAACAGGGGTATGAAGCAGGGGACTGGTCAAAGAGAAAAAACAGAGTGCCTGATGCATTAGCACTGGGGCAGAAGCAGGGTCAGTCAGGAAGACAAAGGCAAGTGACTTCAGTCATTCAACCAAAACTCTAGATTAGCCCCAAGTTTTAGGGTTTTCCTAGAGCAATGGTTCTCATTGGTAGAAAGTCAGGGGTGAATGACTTTCCAAAGCATCGAATTTATCTCCAGTACCACTTCCTTGCCTCTTTAGGGGAGGGAAAAATCTTTTCCTCTACTCTTTTAGATTCTGTACCTGGGGCCTGCAAATTGTGAAGAAGTGACAAGACAAAGGTCAAAGAGTTGGGCTTCCAGGCATGGGAAATTTTAGGAAGGTATATATTGGATTGGCCAAACATTTTTTTCAGATTTTTAAACTCCCAAATGAACTTTTTGACTAATCCAATACATGGAAGATGCTCCTCTGTCCATGGGATTCTCTAGGCAAGAATACTGGAGTAGATAGCCATTCCCTTCTCAAGGGGATCTTCCCAACCCAGTGACTGAACCCAGGTCTCCCATATCATAGGCAGATTCTTTACCATCTGAGCCACCAGGGAAGCCTGGGAGACACTAATGGAAGACAAAGGATTATTTAGCAATTTGTTTGTTAAAGTCTCTGGTGATGAGGTTTGTTCTACTAGTATGGAAGAGGGAGGAGGAACCCCTTCATAAAGGGAAACTGATGTCCTTCTTTTAGGCAGGTGGGGGATGGTAAAGAACTCTTCCTGTGTTTGCTGCTTCTCAACTACCTTCAGCTCAAAAGAATCCTTATACAAAGTGGCATATTTTGGAGTGGCCTACTCTAGCCCCCTTCACCCTCATAATGGGAACTATTATGACAGAATTTCAAACTGCAAATAGAACAGAAAGATAGGCCATTATAAAATGTCCCTATTATTTCTTGTTGTCTCTACCCTGATTCAGCAGATAATAGGTTTCTTCACTACAACCTAGCCAGCCTCTTTCCACTCCTCTCCTACAGGCTCTTCCCTCCATTTGTATCAATGGTAAGAACTCTATAAACCCCTGCACCACTGTGGCCGTTTCCTTTCACTGTGGCTATTGCCAAGGCCTCAGTAGGCACTAATTTGCAATAATGTTTCCCACTCTGAGGAGACTGGATGGAGAGCTGTGTCATTTTTCCTGATAGGAACATATTCTGAAAATTTCCCTACTGCCATCATGTCAAATGCGGGCTGTGTTTACAGGTCTTGTTTTCCAGAGCCACACAGCAGTCTTTGCTCGGGGCTGTTATCAGCCCAGCACAGCCAGACTCTACCTCCTGCCTACTGTCTTATCATACTTTCATTCTGACCCAAATGTCAGAAACTACTTATTCTGATGAGACTAGTTCTCCTCAGTTCTGCAAGGATGAAAGGGACACCTTTAGATGGGAAGGCCTGACTGAATGCTGCTGTCGGTGCCTCTGTTCATTTGCTAATTCCTCCCACTAATCCCAGGTGCAGTGTCAAAGGAATGCTTCCTGGCCAAGAAGAACAACTTTGTCTTTACTTCCTCCCTCCCCTGCTCCCAGAACCAGCAAAACCCTTTGAAGGAGAATCAACCAGAGTGCTCAGCATCAGTTTATTATGAAATGACATTTCAGCCATTCCAAAGATGAATTGGCTGCTGGTAGGAGACAATGGAGACCACACAATAGCCATTCAGGAAAACACACACACACACACACACACACACTTTGTATTTCAAAACATGTGGCAGAATTGAGGTCTACAATATGCATAGGTGAAAACAAATAATATATGCCTAGCTGAGGAAGTCGGAACTCACATTCCTCATAGTAAAGTGCTTTAGCATTTCCAATTAGTTCAGTTCAGCCATTCAGTCCTGTCTAACTCCTTGCGACCCCATGAATCGCAGCACGCCAGGCCTCCCTGTCCATCACTAACTCCCAGAGTTCACTCANAGCCAGGCTTCAGCAATACGTGAACCGTGAACTTCCTGATGTTCAAGCTGGTTTTAGAAAAGACAGAGGAACCAGAGATCAAAGTCCCAACATCTGCTGGATCATGGAAAAAGCAAGAGAGTTCCAGAAAAACATCTATTTCTGCTTTATTGACTATGCTAAAGCATTTCCAGTAGCACTGGCCAATTTGTCTTCACTGAGACTCATTGTCATCTTAGCTATTCCCATATTCCACTGGACTAAAAGCTCCTGGAGGCTAGAGGCCATGTCTTATTCATTTCTGTTATTTATTTGTAGCACATAGCACAAAGCCTTGTTTACAGTAGAATATAGAAAGATGGGCAACAGAAGAGGGATGCAGAACTTTCAAACTGGGACCAAGTATCAGCAGTTGAGGGTTTCCCTGGGGGCTCAGATGGCAAAGAATCTACCTGCAATGCATCAGACCCAGGTTCAGTTCCTGACCTGGGACGATCACCTGGAGAAGGCAATGGCTACTCACTCCAGCTTTCTTGTCTGGAGAATTCCATGGGCAGAGGAGCCTTGTGGGCTATAGTCCATGTGGTCACCATCAGCAGTTGAGCTGAAACCAGGCGAAAGCAGTTGTACAGTAGAACAAATGGAAATAAAATAGTATTAAAATCGGCAAACTACAGCCTTGCCCAGCATATGAGTTGAAAGTTGTCTTGCCCCACCCAGTAAGAATCACAAGAAAACTCAAACCACTCCTGTGGCCTACCAATGAGATTTTTTTTTTAATGGGAAGACATTCATGAAGATAAACACAATGAAAAGGAAGATATCATCTCACCCCTTGCTTGGCTCTGCATATGCTTTCATGCTATTTTCCCCTCTTACTTCCCACTGCCTATGAAATTCTATCCATATTTTAAGGCCCAGTTCCACATATCTCCACAAAATTGTTGAAATTCATGTCATGTGCCTGGTCTCAATCCAAATGAGACCTACTTTGGGGTAACCACAGGTATCAGCTCACTTATGGCAATCACCAAGTCTTATGTCTCCCTTGGATACTCTCAGTACTTAGAATAATGCTGGGCCCATGGTAGACACTTAATAAATATTCCTTTATTGCCTACTTTATGGTGAATAAAAAATAAATCCTGCAGAAAACTGGATACAGTCCCTTTCCTGTAGAAACAGATTTCATTTGGCTTCATCAAATACAAAGCTAGGTCCATCTCATGCCAAATGGGCATGTTTTCCTTTGGAGATTGTGTTTCACTGCCTGGTGGAACAGCAAGTCTGTTATGATTAAAGAAAAGAAAGTGTGCCTACCTCTATTGCAGGAAATTGGAATAAATGACATAAAGCTCCTCAGTGAGATGACTAATGGTTTGTGTTTTCTCTTTAATCAAGAGAAAAGGATTAAAAGTTATTAAAGAACTTTATATCAATGTTCTTTGGTTGCTAAACAATAATAAGAGAAATCTGGCTTATTTTAAAGAACAGTTAGAGGCCATAGAGGGATAAAGTACTAAAAGGTGGAAAGTAAAGGGAGTAGGTCATTCTAAGAGAGCAATTGATCAAAAGTGAGGATAGAAAAATATCCTCCAAGGGAATTGGAGCCCAGAAAATAAAAGTTGTGAAGAGAAGGATCAGAAATCCTGCCAGATTTAAGAACCTAAGACATCTGGGGATGGGATGAGTTGAGCTGTTTTATTATTGACCTAAAAAGGAAATTGCTGGTCAAGAAGAAACAGAAGTCTTAAGAGACAATGAGTAGAATTACACTGAGTTGGGATGTTACAGGAACAGAGCCCAAAGCCCAGAATTTTCTACATACCCAATACAGGACAGTTGTGGTAGGTAGCCTTGTAAGATTCCCCCACCCTCTCCAATGATAGCTACTTTCTGGTATCCATACTCTTGTGGAATCTCCTTCCCTTGTATATTCCACTCCTTTAGTTTGTGGACTGGATCTAGTCATCTGCTTCTAAGCAACAGAAAACAAGCTAAAATAGAAATGTCACTTCTGAGATTAGGTCATAAAACACTGTGACTTCTATTGTGTCTACACACTCCATATCTCTTGCTCTCTTTCACTTGCTCACTTTGATGAAGCCAGTTTCCATATTGTGAGCTGGTCTATGGAGAAGCCCATGTGGCAAAGAGGAGAGAGGATCCTCTGGTCAATAGCTAGTGAGGAGCCTTTAGTCCAATAGTCCTTAAATAGTTGAATCCTGCCAACAACCCCTAGGTAAGCCTGGAAAAACATCCTGTCCCAGTGGAACCTGGAGGTGACTTTGACCTTAGGGACAAGTCACCTTGTTTGCTGACTTGTAAGATACTCTGAGCCAGAGAACCAAGCTAAAGTATCCGTAGATTCCTGATCCACAGATAGCTTGGAGTAATAAATGTGTGACATTGTAAGCTGCTAACACTTGGGGGACATTTGTTATGCAGCAATGAATAGCTAATACAACAAGGAAAGCAGCTTCTGAGCTCATGCATCAAAAGGCAAAAGATCAAGTGGGCTCTATAACATTTTGAGAATATAAGCGGCAGTAAACATTAGCTAGATGGAAACAAAATGGAAACAGTGGCAGATTTTATTTTCTTGGGCTCCAAAATCAATGCACATGGTGACTGCAGCCATGAAATTGAAAGATATTTGCTCCTTGGAAGAAAAGCTATGACCAACCTAGACAGCATATTAAAATGCAGAGACATTATTACTTTGCTGACAAAGGTCCATCTAGTCAAAGCTATGGTTTTTCCAGTAGTCATGTATGGATGTGAGAGTTGGACCATAAAGAAGGCTGAGCACTAAAGAATGGATGCTTTTGAACTGGTGCTGAAGAAGAGTCTTGAGAGCCCTTTGGACTTNTTTGCTCCTTGGAAGAAAAGCTATGACCAACCTAGACAGCATATTAAAATGCAGAGACATTATTACTTTGCTGACAAAGGTCCATCTAGTCAAAGCTATGGTTTTTCCAGTAGTCATGTATGGATGTGAGAGTTGGACCATAAAGAAGGCTGAGCACTAAAGAATGGATGCTTTTGAACTGGTGCTGAAGAAGAGTCTTGAGAGCCCTTTGGACTTCAAGAAGATCAAGCCAGTCAATCCTAAAGGAAATCAGTCCTGAATACTCATTGGAAAGACTGATACTGAACCTGAAGCTCCAATACTTTGGCCACTTGATGAAAAAGTAACTCACTGGAAAAGACCCTGATGCTGGGAAAGACTGATGGTTGGAGGAGAAAGGGGGCAACAGATGATAAGATGGTTGGATGGTATCACTGACTCAATGGACATGAATTTGAGCAAACTCTGGGAGATGGTGAAGGACAGGGAAGCCTGGTGTGCTGCAGTTCATGGAGTCACAGAGTTGGATACAACTGGGTGACTGATCAACAACAACAAACATTAAGTCACTGTATTGATTATTACAAGGGAGCAGGAGAAGGAAATATTTGAGAAATAATATCCTAGAAAAGTCCTCCTGTCCTGCTGTTACCAGTGACACATAATGGAAACAGAATCAAGGACTCAGAAAAGGAAGTTTCAACTAAGAGCCAGAGTTCAGAAGCCCAAAGAATTGACACCCTGGGTCACTCTCGTGGTCTAGTCAGCCCAGGCATCTATCTTCATCAGAGGCCTAAATCAACTGCAAGGTGTAAGAGGGACTATTAACCTGAGCAGGATGGTGAGAGGAAGGAAGAGTCACCTACAAATAGCCACTGAAACTGCTTCATTGTTTTCTGGGACAGAGGTTGTGGGGTGACACGAGGCAGGGTGAAAGTCAGAGCTAAGGCATCACCCATGTGCTTCCATTGCCAGTGCTCCCGCTATCCTCATAGGGGGTGGGTAGGTGAGATAGACTGATAGAGTAGCATTGACATGCACACACTACCATGTAGAAAACAGCTAGTGGGATGCTGCTATACAGCACAGGGAGCTCAGCCTGGTGCTCTGTGATGACCCAGAGAAATGAGATGCAGGAGTAGGAAGGAGGCTCAAGAGGGAGGGGATATATGTATACATATTCATTCACATTGTTGTACAGCAAAAATATAGCATTATAAAGCAATTATACTCCAATTAAAAAAATAGGGGGATAGGGAAAAGGATTTTCAAAACTCAAGCCTGAACTGATGCATTTCTTCACCCTTGTTTCTGACTTCCAGTCTTTCTGGAGTAATGATGGCTTTGTGCTCTATGCACATCATCACAGACCCTGATACAATGCTACTGTTCTCTTGATCCTATCTCTCACCTTAGTTGCCTTGCCCCACTGTCATGTGTGTTCTGCCATGATATTTGGAAATAATTATCCCATGTATTTGGTTATTTGATCCTCATAACAACCTTCTGAGGTGATTAAGACAGGCATTGTTATTCCTACTGTATGGATGAAGAAAGTTATACCCAGGGAAGTGAACAGTTGGTATAAAGGCACAAAACTAGTTAGTGGCAGAGTTGGTAGAGAAACGAGGTCTTTGGACTCCCAGTCCAGTACCTTTAAAAAAAACACACACAATTTCATGCTGCTTCAGAAATAACTTGAAAAGTGTTACAAAAATGTCAATGTTCATTCCTGTACAGCTGTACTGACCCTTTCAATAATGAAAGGTTTGTTTTTACTTACTGACCTACAGAATGGCAGAAATGGTTACAAGTATAAAGTACAAATAAGCCCTAAATGCAGCTTTGGTATTGCATTGGATGACTTCCAGAAGTTTCTTCATTGATGTCTCTCAGTCTTTTAAAACATTTTTCAAATGGTGATCTGCAATATATCATAAGGTGTTCCTCCAAGAAAAGATGTCATGCTTATATAAGGATATGATGGGTTTAACAAAGATAAATGAGTTTCATAACTATAGAACTTCTCTGAGCCTTTAGTAAGATTATATACAAAGTGAATATGCAAGATAAGATTTAAAATATGCAGCCATACCAAATTTATTTTATGATGGAATCTGTTTTTCTCAGAGCACTAGTGTACATCAGAGTATCGTTGGGGAACTTTTGGTCTATGAACTAAATAAAATGTGCTCTATAGACTTATTATATTAATAGATAGGTCTTCAATCTTGGAAACTGAAGCAAAGGAAAAAAAGATTGTAGAACATATGTAGAATTTGTCAAAGCTGTGGTGTGCAAAGACTGGTGGAAGGAATTGCCCATTGCAACTGTGTGGGAAATGCATGTTTTCCTTCCAATAGTAAGGAAAAGACCTTCTCCCTAACTACTGGTGAAATGGAGAGGAATGCAGTTTGGAAAAGTGGGCCAAACACTTAAACTCTCCATCAAGCTGGCACCTAACTACCCCAGCATGCATACTAAACCCTGTGTGATGCCACTAAACAACTACAGATTATGCTC
>SJYA01003356.1:252528-266761 GCA_006410615.1 Neotragus moschatus | reverse complement strand
TCCTCAGTTTAGGACGTTAGCATCTTTCATCTGCTGCAATCATCTCCAGAGGTATGCCTGTAGTCCATTATCCACAATACTGTCTCAATGATCTGTCTAAATATTTGTTCAGTAGCTTTTCTTTCTCATTATACTGTGAGTTCTCCAAAGGCAGAGAGTATATTTATCTTTATGGTACCTTGTGTAGTGTTTGGCACAGAATAGGCCAGACAGATGGATAAATGAATGAATGAACCACAGAGGAGTCCAACATCATTCTTGGAAAATGACTGAGGTACAATGGTGAATAAAACAGAACCGTACTCCTTTCTTTCCTCACAGAGCTAAATCACCACTGTATTTGGTCATTTTCCTCATCTCATCCTTGCATCTTTTCCCTACTCCTATTGTCACTGTACTTTGACTTTTTGACATATCATATTGCAATGATGTATTCAAGTAACCATTTCTCCCAAGTGCATTTATAAGTGTACCATGTCTATCGATCTCCACATTCCTAGCACCTATCCCAGTGCTTGGCATATAATGAGTGATCAATTTTTGTGAAATGAATGAATGAAATAATATAGCTCAGCTGCAGCCTTCCTGTGGGGGGTAGGACCACGTCCATTTCTTCTGCAGTCACCACTCCCATCTCCACAGAGACTCTGCAAATCTTGGGAGAGCTCTGTCTCCAGAGCTTTGGGTAGAGCTTTATCCCTTTGACTTCATCTGGGCCTTTTAATAACCATCCATCCATGATTATATGCATTGCTGGTGAAATCCCTTAGAGTTGAGCTTGGTAAGGAGGCCCATTTATGCTGGCAATTCTTCTGAAATATTACAATGTATTCTCCACATCTAGCTTGTTGGATGCATGGTAAATGTGGGGATATAGCTAACAGTAGTTTCAGATCAGGGCTTCCCTTGTGGCTCAGAGGTTAAAGCGTCTGCCCGCAATGTGGGAGATGTGGGTTCGATTCCTGGGTTGGGAAGATCCCCTGGAGAAGGAGATGGCAACCCACTCCAGTATTCTTGCCCAGAGAACCCCATGGACGGAGGAGCCTGGTGGGCTACAGTCCACGGGGTTGCAAAGAGTTGGACACGACTGAGTGACTTCCGACTTTCCCAAGCATACATCACAACAGGAACTTTCCAAGTAGAATCAAATAAAGTGTCATTCTTTATTTAGCTACATTAACAACTTGACATCAACTTTTTTCTCTCAGTAGATAAATGTTTCCTGCTGCTCATACAAATTCTGTTTTTTCATATGAAGACCCATAGTAGGCACTCAATGAACATTTGATGATTAGAAGAAATGTTTGAAGCCATCTCTATGGCCATCTCCTCATTTGCTGTATATTTTCTTCTTGGGAACAATAGGTGATAGAAAGGGCTAGAGAATGGATCTGCTTCTTCTATGAACTCCTTCTTACAGCCTTTCTTTCTCCCTCCCCACATACCCACATACCCACAAACTCACAAACTGCAAAAACATTTTTGAATTCCTAATTTGCGAGCACAGCTAACACTGCAATTCAAGGGAAGGCCTTTGTAATTTAGAGGGACTCCTGAATTTTAAAACAAGAGCTTCTTTTTAGAACTACCTATGTGGAAATGACAACAAGGAAAAATATTTATGCATCTAATTTCCAGGTTAAGGGGAAGTCCAGTCTTTTCCACCAAACAAGGATGAGAAAATACCCCTAGCCAGAGACACAAAAGAGAGTTAAAGCTACAATGACTAGAAGATAATATAAATCAGGTTGTGATGAGAAACTACGAAATTCAGTTTCCTAATCCCACATAGGCATCAGTTAAAAGCCACGCTACCATGGCTGTTTTCAGGTGTCTTTACCAGAGCTGAACTTCCCTGAGCAGAGAGCAACTGTAGCTTTTCTGAATGATTTTTGGAATGTTACCTGAACTGAGTATTCTTTTTCTGAAGGACTCACATGAAGGAACATATGCCACCCTGGTTACTCAAGCTCATGGGAATTTTCTCAAGCCTGTTTTCTCAAACACCCCTATCCTCACTAGTTTATGTTCTGCCTTAAATGTTTCCCTTGGTATTTTTTAAACTACCACAGTATTTCTTATCTGCTTGTATCACTGGCTACTTCTCAACACCAAAATGCCAATGATACATTATCAAAGACTTTCATGATTAAAAGCTTACCTTCACCCCAAGAGCAAATCATGATTTCCAAGAGACAAAGTATTGACTGAGGAGACTTTTGGAGGGGCCAAGAGCATGGAGATCATGATAGAGAAGAAGACTAAAAAGTAGCTTCTTTACAACCAATAGCCAAGGTAAATAACTGAAAGTGTTGCTTGCTTGAGGATTTACAATAAGAAATAAACACCTCTATTTCAAATTACACAGAGAAAAAAGTCCCAAACAACATTCACTCTGTTTTGCAATAAGCCTTTAAGAAACAAAGGGGCTGTGAGTTACAGAAATAAATAAAACATCATCTTGTTCTCAAGATGTTGGCAGACAAGTGGACATCCCATGGCCCCTAAGGCTTTCCATTACTTGGCTTGCCTCTCTCAACTCGTTTTGGGCCAGTCTTGTCACTGTACACTGGCACTCCCATCTTCTTTATTCATTCAACACACCAAGCTTGTTCTTTCCTTAGTGCCTTTGCATTTTCCTTTCCCTTTGTCTAGAATGCCATTAACTCCAGTCTTTGTCTAGATGGCTCCTTTTCATTGTTATCAATTCAGAAAGACCTTGAGCCTCCTACCTAATCTTCCCTTTATTCTTTCTCTCAGCATCCTGTTTTGTTTTCTTCAGAGAACTTACTACAACTGACAACTGTTTAATTTATTGTCTGTTTGTTCTCCCCACTACAATATAAATGCCACAGGGTTAGGCACTGAGTCTTTTTCACCATCAAATCCCTAACAATGCTATGCCTGGCATACAATATTTGTGTGTGTTAGTTGCTCAGTCATGTCTGACGCTTTGTGACCCTATGGACTGTAGCCCTGCCAGACTACCCTATCCATGGGATTCTCTAGACAAGAATACTGGAGTGGGTGGCCATTTCCTTCTCCAGGGGATCTTCTGAATCCATGGATCAAACCCAGGTCTCCTACATTTCAGGCAGATTCTTTACCAACTGAGCCACCAGGGAGGCTGTGGCATACAATAGTTGCTCAAAAATATGTGCTGAATGAATGAGATGAGATGATAAGGCACACACACAAGTAACCACTATATAATGTAGTGTGGAACAAATACAATGGGATAGAATTGTGGACATTTGCCTCTCCAAGATCCATTTGCCCTTCTTCTGGCAATGGTACTGATATTCCCCTTCTCAACTTAGCTCACATGTAGCCTTAAAGGGTAGAACATGTGACCGAGGTTGAAGCCAAGAAGTTCCTCATACTCCCCTGACCGAAGTTATTGATTCAGTAGTTGGTACAATCAGAGCAAATCTCGGGACTTACTGGGAATGCTGAGATAAAGATTACTGTTTTCTTCCTTTGGCAGAGCAGGTGAGACTAGAGGTAAACAGCCATCTCATAATCATGAGGGCAAGGAAGCACTGTGGAAGTTCACATCAGGGAGAGCCTATTATAAGTCATGAGCTTGAACTAGACCTTGAAAACAGGTATGATTATATTTGTTACTCAGTGATTTTTTTTTTAACTTTTCAAATTGGAAAGAAACTTAGATACCTAGAAAGGTGAGTCTCAGAGAAGTAAATTGGCTTACACATGGCAAGTTAATGGCAGAACTACAACCAATATCCAAACCTACTACCTGCTGGCCCAGAATTCTTTCCACTTTATAGGAAGGCTTTTTGATCTGCACTTTGGGATTCTAGATGGAGGCACAGATATACTATGCAAAATTTGGAAAAATAAAAATATGCTCATAAAATAATAATCTGTCTATGTGTCTAGAGGAAAGGGTGTCAGCAGGGAGATAGTAAGAAATCAGGCAGGAGGTATAGGGAATGGGCTTGTGGACACAGCAGAGGAAAGAGAGGGTGGGGCGAATTGAGAAAGTAGCACAGCACTGACACATGTACACTACCATGCATAAAACAGATAGCTAGTGGGAAGCTGCTGTGTAACATAGGGAGCTCAGCTCGATGTTCCGTGTTGACCTAGAAGGGTGGGAAAGGGTAGGAGGGAGGCTCAAGAGGGAGAGGAATATACGTATACTTATGGCTAATTCACATTGTTGTAGAGCAGAAACCAACACAACATTGAAAGCAAATGTAAAAAGAGATTAGGTAGAAAATATCAGATTGGGTCAGATTTTAGAAGACACAGAGAAGCCATTCACAGTCTTTGAATAAAAGAGCATTATAATTTCAGTACTATGGAAGATAGGGACAGTTCAGGCAGAGAGACCAGCTAAGTGGTTGTTCTACTAGTCTAGACTGCCACGATATACCATAATATCTGCCATAATAAGCCACAATATCTTCCCTGGTGGCTCAGTCAGTAAAGAGTCTGCCCACAATGTGGGAGACCTAGGTTCAATCCCTGGGTCGGGAAAATCCCTTGGAGAAGAAAATGGCAACCCGTTCCAATATTCTTGCATGGAGAATTCCATGGAGAGAGGAGCCTAGGAGGCTACAGTCCATGAAGTTACAAAGAGTCAGACACGACTGAGTGACTAACACTTTCACTTTCAAGTTGTTGTTATACTAGTCTGCACTGCCATAATATGGGATCAAATTAAAAGAGTCTTGAGTTTTTTTAAAAAAAAGCAGAATAAGAGACAGATGTCTCTAGCTGACCTCAGAAATAGGCTAGAAACAGATATCACTGTCTAAAGAAATTCCAGTTATGTTCATTTCTGTGAATGAAGTCAGCAGCATAATAACCATTCACCATTAAATATGTATCAGATTAATTATGCTGTAAATTCTAGTTCGATTTAACCAATGAATTGCCTTCTGGATATATTGCTCATTATGTTGAAAAAAGGAAAATGGAGAAACTTGGCCAGCCATTTGGCTTTTGACTTTATCATTTTTCACCAATTTCTGTTTGAGCATAGCTTTTTCTAATCCCCAAAGGGAGTTGAGCTTTTTTCTTTGTCTTTGATGGAAATTTTAAAGTAAACCCCATCAGGAAAGGACAAGGCCACCCCATAAGCCGAGAGCCTGAGCAAAGCTGTCCACCTGCTTATTCTGTTCCAGGAACCAGGGTTCTTCTTAGCTTCTTCATTGAATACCCAACCCAAGATGTGCTCCAGGCTACTGTCTCTGGTTGCTCAGCTGGGGCACGGGAACTGTCCAGACCAGTTCCAGTGGTTCTGCTTTGTACTGTACTTAGCAATGTGTCAGAGGCAAAAAAAAAAAAAGTCTACGGTACTAGAGAGGAGGAAACAGAAAAAGCCCATGGAAAAATTGAAAATCATTTGAGTAATCAATCATCAGCTAAAGCTAAACATTGAAGTTATTTATATGGGAATCTTTAGGTTGTAATAGCAATGTNGTACTGTACTTAGCAATGTGTCAGAGGCAAAAAAAAAAAAAGTCTACGGTACTAGAGAGGAGGAAACAGAAAAAGCCCATGGAAAAATTGAAAATCATTTGAGTAATCAATCATCAGCTAAAGCTAAACATTGAAGTTATTTATATGGGAATCTTTAGGTTGTAATAGCAATGTGTTTATTCATGGCTCAATTTTTTTCTAGGTCAGATATTTCAGAGAACATGCACACAATCATGCATATACAATTTTTTGCTCTCCTTGAATAGGATGTCTGTACTAAAAGATAAAACAGAGCATTTTAGAATGAAGGGGTGGGAGAAGAGCCAGGTGAAGAGGTGGGAAGGATGGACAAAATGAAATAAAAGTCAATGTAAAGGTGACCATATTCTGAAGACATGTCTAAGAGAGTCCTATTTTATGCCTGTTATAGACTAATAACAGTTCATTATTTCACTTCCAAATTTATTTGATTTAGAGAGTAAATTACTTGGTCATTATATCAAGTTCATTTCTTTAAAGGGAAATAACTTGTATTTTTATAGCTCACTATAATTTTCAGTTCAGTTCAGTTCAGTTCAGTCTCTCAGTCGTGTCTGACTCTTTGAAACCCCAGGAACCGCAGCACACCAGGTCTCCCTGTCTATCACCAACTCCCGGAGTCCACCCAAACCCATGTCCATCAAGTCGGTGATGCCATCCAGCCATATCATCCTGTGTCATCCCCTTCTCCTCCTGCCCTCAATCTTCCCCAGCATCAGGGTCTTTTGCAAAGAGTCAGCTCTTCGCATCAAGTGGCCAAAGTATTGGAGTTATAGCTTTAGCATCAGTCCTTCCAATGAACACTCAGGACTGATCTCCTTTAGTATAGACTGGTTGGATTTCCTTGCAGTTCAAGGGACTCTCAAGAGTCTTCTCCAACACCACAGTTCAAAAGCATCAATTCATCAGTGCTCNACTGATCTCCTTTAGTATAGACTGGTTGGATTTCCTTGCAGTTCAAGGGACTCTCAAGAGTCTTCTCCAACACCACAGTTCAAAAGCATCAATTCTTCAGTGCTCAGCTTCCTTCACAGTCCAACTCTCACATCCACACACAACCACTGGAAAAACCATAGCCTTGACTAGATGGACCTTAGTCGGCAAAGTAATGTCTCTGTTTTTTAATATGCTGTCTAGGTTGGTCATAACTTTCCTTCCAAGGAATAAGCGTTTTTTAATTTCATGGCTGCAATCACCATCTGCAGTGATTTTGGAGCCCATAAAAATAAAGTCTGACACTATTTCCACTGTTTTCCAATCTATTTGCCATGAAGTGATGGGACCAGATGCCATGATCTTCGTTTTCTGAATGTTGAGCTTTAAGCCAACTTTTTCACTCTCCTCTTTCACTACTTTCATCAAGAAGCTCTTTAGTTCCTCTTCACTTTCTGCCATAAGGGTGGTGTCATCTGCATATCTGAGGTTATTGATATTTCTCCCTGCAATCTTGATTCCAGCTTGTGCTTCCTCCAGCCCAGCATTTCTCATTATGTACTCTGCATATAAGTTAAATAAGCAGGGTGACAATATACAGCCTTGACATACCTTTTCCTATTTGGAACCAGTCTGTTGGTCCATGTCCAGTTCTAACTGTTGCTTCCTGACCTGCATACAGCTTTCTCAAGAGGCAGTAGACTTTGTCATTTTCTCAGTAGACTTTGTCATTCATTATCTCTATTAATATGTAAAGCAATTTTATAAGGTGGGTAAAATGGGTATCTATGTCCTTTTAACAGATGAGAAACTGAGGCCAAAGGGGTTATTTTTCCTGAGGCTAATAAATGGCTGAGCTCAGATTCCTGTTTTCTAATCTTGTGCTTTCCCCAATTTCACTTCTCTGCTTTCCCCATTATACATAAGACAAGTGTTCAGTTCTAATGTGCCAAATAATCAACATAAAGTTAGCAGGGTCAGCTACATACAGTTCAATGCTTAGCCCTTTGATTCCTGAGCTAGATTCATACAAACTCCAAACCCTGTATGAACAAGGTTCATACAAACCCCAAAGAGTGGGAAAATCTTCTGTAGGTTAAAATGATGAGAAAGTGTAGAGGTAGTAGAACTATGCCTTATATCTTTGTAGTTTCAATCAGGGCAGTCAAAGCCTGGATGAGAAAATTTGCATGCTGGTGGACTGACTGAGTCCAGGTAGACTCTTGGTAAAACATGAAGTAACAGAAGCTTGGATTCAGAACTGGTACCTTTTATACGAAGCCCTCCTTAGCACTGCCTCTGAACTCCCACTCTGCTCCTGTTGCCCATTGTCCCTTGTTTGCCCACCTACTTCTGCAGCAAGTGACAATTCAATCAAATCCTGGTCTCCAGTGAGAGCAAGGTAAAACCAAGTAGCAGGTGAAAGGTACCTAATTATCTAAGCTAGTCATTGTGAGTGGAGAAATGGTGATTTGAGACTTCACCTTTTCAGTGATATTTGCATCTGGAGAGAAGGCATAGGGCCTTTTCACTGTCCCTTTCAGATGCCAGATACAATTCCAGTTTGTCTGACTGCTTGCCAAGTAGGAAACAGCAGCCTAGCAAATTCTTCTGCAGCCCTGACAATCAAACTTGCCAAAGAGGCAAGACAGGCAAAGGTAAAATCACGGTCCGAAGGTAGTTGCTATAGCTTACCACTCTGGCCAGTCCCCCAATACTCAAAATGTCTTACTCTTTAGAGGGGGCCTCATGGTCTTGTACAGTATGTACGAGATCAAAAAAGAGTAACTGTCCGCTCTGTTTCAAGATATACTATGTTTTGTTGTCATGGCCAAGATTTTAGACCTACTATGTATTCATTCATTCAACAAACATTAAATGCCTACAATGCATCAGGTTATGTAGGAGATTCTATTGATGCAGTGATGAATAAAACATGGTTTCTGCTGTTGATGTGCTCACCGTCTAATGGGGAAATCAAGCAGATAAATAGATAATTACAGTTCAGTATAATTAGTGTTATTCATTTATTTGTTCACTTATTTATCCAACAAATATTTAATGAGCCAAAGTCTGTGCTAGGTACTGAGGGGTACAATGGTGAGCAAGAAAAATAAGAGGCATTGTTTATATATGTGTGTCTCTTGCTTTATACCCAACATAGTGCCTCACACAAAGATAGCTCTTAGCAAATAAATGAAATAATTGACTTAAAAGTTTTTCTAAATTCTTTTCTAAATACTGAAACTCTTTCTTCAAAAAGAAATTTTGCATGAAAGCCTAATATATCAAACAAATGAAAGAGGTCTGGGGAAGAAAGTAAACATTAATATGTAAAAAGACTTGAGAACCTCATGAACAGTATGAAAAGGCAAAATGATAGGATACTGAAAGAGGAACTCCCCAGGTCANAAGAGGCTTTTTAGTTCCTCTTCACATTCTACCATAAGGGTGGTGACATCTGCATATCTGAGGTTATTGATATTTTACCCAGCAATCTTGATTCCAGCTTGTGCTTCTTCCAGCCCAGCATTTCTCATGATATAGTCTGCATATAAGTTAAATAAGCAGGGTGACAATACACACCCTTGACATACTCCTTTTCCTATTTGGAACCAGTTTAGTCCATGTCATGTCCAGTTCTAACTGTTGCTTCCTGACCTGCATATAGGTTTTCCAAGAGGCAGGTCAAGTGGTCTGCTATTCCCATCTCTTTCAGAATTTTCCAGTTTATTGTGATGCACACAAAGTCAACATAGATGAATCAAAAAATATTACAGTTGAGTGGGAAAAGCTGCAAGCAGCAGTGAGATTTAGAACATTTTTGTGTGTGCACACTCAGTCCTGTTTGATTCTTTGTGACCCCATGGACTGTACCACCAGGCTACTCTGTTCATGGGATTCTCCAGGCAAGAATACTGAAGTGGGTTGCCCATTTCCTTTTCCAGGGGATCTTCCTGACCCAGGGATCAAACCCAACATCTCCATTGTCTCCTGCATTGGCAGGCAAGTTCTTTACAGCTGAGCCAAATGGAAGCCCCAGAACAATATTTATGTAAATCAGAAAGCCACACAGATTCTGCATGAACACACACAAGCAAAAAAAAAAAAAAAAAGTACATTGCTTCTCTTGGAATGGTTGGCTGCAATAAAGATAGGAGACGTAGAGAGAGACAGGGAGAAAGAGAGCATGCTTTAGGGGAGAGGCTTTTGAACCGATAACTATCAGAACATCTGATTCTACCTTTAAACACATCAGGAGAGAAATAATTCCTTTAGTTACTTTCCCAGCATGCCAGTTTTAGTTTTCAAGTGTGCCTGGTCATGTTGTTTAATGGTCTTCTCTTTCAATGCCATACAAGCCCAGCACTTCCTGATCTATTGTGAAAACTTCCATTTGTCAGCAACAAAACCACAGGGCATTGTGTTTACCGTTGCCCATTGGAAGGAATCCCCAGGGAGAAATGAAGGCCTAAGATCTCAGGTTTAATTGAGTCAATTCTCCACTGATGGCTTTCATGCCTCCAAAAATAACCTCACAATTAAATAATTCCAATTCCTGAAATCTTTGCAAGAAAAAATAAGGGTAATTAGTAACAGGAAGCATGCATTAAGAGCATGCACCTAAGCCTTCCCCAGTGTCTCAGTGGTAAAAGTATCTGCCTACAATGCAGGAGACACAGGTTCGATCCCTGATCCGGGAAGATCCCATATGCTGTGAAGCAACTAAGACTGTGTGCCACAGCTATTTATCATGTGCTCTAGAGCCTGGGAGTCACAACTACTGAGCCCACGTGCCCCTAGTACTAAAGCCCATATGCCTTAGATCCCAGGATCCACAAGAGAAGCCACTGCAATGAGAAGCCCTCACACCACAACCAGAGAGTAGCCCCCACTCACAGCAACAAGAGAAAAGCTCACACAGCAATGAAGACCCAGCACAGCCAAAAATTAATAAAAAACTTTTAAGAAGAACATGCAATTAAATCTACTGGATTATCATTTATGTCTGATCTTCCTGAGCATAAAATCATTCATACAGACTCCCAGGAGTTCTCTCTCTTTACCAGAGGTTGAAGATTTCACCAGGAATTCTTAAAGTATAGT
Organism: Neotragus moschatus; assembly: GCA_006410615.1. NCBI lineage: Eukaryota > Metazoa > Chordata > Mammalia > Artiodactyla > Bovidae > Neotragus > Neotragus moschatus. Next base: position 256,228 of record SJYA01003356.1, on the reverse strand, counting down.
TTCCTGACCAGTTGCATCAGCATGGCCTGAGAACTTGTTTAGTCACTCAGTTGTGTGTCTGACTCTTTGCAATCCCATGGACTGTACCCCACCAAGCTCCTCTGTCCATGGGATTCTCCAGGCGAGAATACTAGAGCTGATTGCCATACCCTTCTCCAGGGGATCTTCCTGACCCAGAGCTCGAACCCATGTCTCTTGCATTGCAGGCAGACCACCACCTGAGCTACCAGGGAAGCCAATAGGAACTTGTTATAAATACGAATTCTTGGGCTCTACCCCAGACTCTGGGGATGGGGCCGGCTATTTTGGTTTTAACCTTATATCTGTGTACCTCAGGGGCACTGAATTACTGAATGTCTCCTCTACATTTAAGAAGGGAGCCAGCTCAGCCACACTGACAGAGGAGATAAGCCCCTTTTAACTGGATCAAGAAAGGGCCGAAACTCTTTGACAGTGAGTCCCAGGAGTAAAATCCATGTACTTTTTAAAAAGACTGCACTCATACCTCTCTTGCCAGAAGCACCCACAGTTCTCCTATGTTACATGAAAATCTCCCAAACTCCATGTCACAATGCATTCCTGCCCCCAAATATAAAAGAATAACAGTGAATGGGAAAGGGACAAAGTCCTCTTTCAGACTGTTAAATTTTCTAAAGACAGTTCTGCATATCCGCATATTTATTCCATGTGAAGTTGTTTAGAAGGACATTTATAACTTAAAGGTGTCAAAGAGCTAAGTAAATCAGTCCATCTGAAGACTTCATTCATTCATTCATTAATTCTCTCTCTCTCTCATTCATGTACATTATTAACAAATGGTAGTCTTTAAAACTTAAAATCTTTTATTGTTTCTCCATGGTATTTTATACCAGGTCACAAACTCAGTTACCTATATGGACAAGATGGGTAACATAAGTAATATTTCTGATCTGACATCAGAAAACCTGCCACCAGCCTCTGTGTCATAGCACAAAATGCGGCCATGGGCACTGTAGTAAACTGGAGAACACATTGACTGGGGAGTCAGCTGCTACACAGCTCTAGCTGATTTAGATATGAATGATTTTTGTGTTAATTTCTTAAATTTTCAAATGTTGGTCTCAAGTAAACCAGCACACTGTGAAAGCAAAACAAAATATATCAGCTCAGGGACCAACCAGTTTGGATTTCTTGTTTACCTGTACCATGCAGCATTTACCAAGAAGGCATGGTACATGCTCTCTTCCTGCTCTCCAAACCAGTGCAGGGATGTCAGATAAGTTATGTCATCTACATGTGAAAACCACCCCACTGTCAAAGACCCAGTAAGAGATTTGGATTTAGAAAACTGAGATTATCTTGTGTCCTATATGGATTTAAGAATTGTGACCCAATTTCAGCTCTTAATGACTGAGGCTTAGGTCAAAAAAGTTTTGTTATCTATTCTATTATCATTATTATAGTGCTCACTGTAAGTACTTATTAAGTATTATTTATAACATTGCAATAATTCTCTAGGAGAAAGAGAAGGGAGAATTTGTTTACAGTCCTCTACTATCCTGCCAACAAAGTTACCAGTTTGGGGTTAAAAATAGAGTTGTATAGTTTTGTGCTTTATTTGGCATATCTCTGATTACTAGTGAATGTTTTCATAGACATTTTGATGACATACTACTCATTTTGGGTGACTGACCTATTTCTATCTTTTAGCCATTTTATCACTGGACACTTATTTTTTCAGGAACTCTTGAGATTTTTTGCATATAGCCCTTTGCATCCTATATGCATCAAACATTTTTTCTCAGTTGATATTTTTCACACACTATTATTTTCATTGAGGTATTAATTTATAAACCAAAAAAGTGAACAAATCCTGAGTTTTGATAAAAATGTGCACGCTTGTGACCACCATCCTGATCAAGACAGAGGACATTTACAACACACCAGAAGTTTCCCTTGTGCCCTTCCCCAAACAATACAGTTCTCACTTCTATCACTCTAAATAGAATTTAACATGTTCTTGAATTCCATAGAAATTAAAACATTCAGTGTATACTCTTTTGTGTTACTTCTTTCACTTAATATAATGTATTTGAGATTCACCCATGTTTTGGGGTATATAGGCAGTTTGTTCTTTACAAAAAAGGACTGTCTTTTATTCCATCTTATGAAAAGACTACTATTTCATTATCTATTCTATTATTCAGGGATATTTGGGTTGTTTCCAGTTTGGGGCTGTTATGAACAAAATGGTTATGAACATTTGCTACAAGTCTGAATAACTATATGTGCTCATTTCTCTTCAACAAATACTGAAGACTGGAAATTCTGGGCCATAGGATAGATATACAGGAATAAAGGTTTCTTATTACAGTGTCACTTAATTGTTTGAAGGTTGTCTGTATTACATATAAAAAGTTTCACAATGTTCAACTAGTGGTTATCAGAGGAGAATAGGGGGTGGGGCAATACAGAGGTCTGGGAGTAGGAGGAACAGCCTACTGGGTGTAAGGCTCAGGGATATATTGTACAAACCCAAAGAATAGAGTCAATATCTTATAACAATGATAAATGTAAAGTAACCTTTAAAATTGTGCAAATAAGTTTTAAAGTTCAAAAAAGACTTAAATTTCACAGTGTTCTACCAACATTCCTTTAAATGATCAATCAGCTCATAAACTGACTAATCCTTCCATTTTGTTGAAAGTAAATAATTTAAACCATCTGACTTACAAACACATTTCTTTCCCAATTATTGGAAATCCCAAAGGTCAAAGCTAGAACAATTTGAGGAAAATAAATAATGGTACAGGATTATAGCCCATTGAATACAAAAAATATCTGTTAAGTCCATATTTATACAAGAAAGAAAGAAAGAATTCCAGGTAATAAATATAGAAGGAATATGAGAAATAGAAAAAACACTATTAGTACACCAAACTGTAACAGACAACAGCTACCAATGGATGCTAAAAATAGTGGGCAAAAGTTTAAGGAGGACCTAGACATTTGCAGGCTCAAAGTATCTCTCCCATGATATGTATTAATTACAAAGGGAACATCTAAAATTATTTCAAAGTAAAAAGTTAAAAATAAATTTAAAAATTGGAAGCTGTGTACTTTTAAGATTTGTCTCATGGGCTGCTGCTGCTGCTAAGTCACTTCAGTCATGTCCGACTCTCTGCAACCCCATAGACGGCAGCCCACCGTCCCTGGGATTCTCCAGGCGAGAACATTGGAGTGGGTTGCCATTTCCTTCTCCAATGCATGAAAGTGAAAAATGAAAGTGAAGTCGCTCAGTCATGTCCAACTCTTAGCAACCCCATGGACTGCAGCCTATCAGGCTTCTCTGCCCATGGGATTTTCCAGGCAAGAGTACTGGAGTGCAGTGCCATCACTTTCTCCAGTCTCATGGGCTACAAACATACATACATATTTTGTATGCTCTACTTCAGTTCTAGGATAATCAAATTATCCTAGAAATGCCTTTAAAATTGGTAGACAGAGAGAAAAACACTTAAGAATTTTATATATAGATTAGTAATTTTATTGTTGAAATTATTGCTTATAATTATTCACTTGACAGAATCAGAGAAACATATATAAGCTGAGGAAAGAGTTTTTTTCCCTAATTAAATGCAACTAGTTCCCTAAAGTCCTGGATATCACATTCTAAAGCATTTTAGAAATCTTTTGTCCTACACTAGTACAGAGGCAGATG
>SJYA01003356.1:236087-252406 GCA_006410615.1 Neotragus moschatus | reverse complement strand
CTATTATAAAAGCATAGTAAATCAACTAAAGTTCAGTTTTATAATGTTATTTTTAATCTATACATAGAAATTAACAGCACATGAAAGAGACGCTATAGAACCATTAAGAAGTGAGAGGTCCACAATCTAATCGAGCTCACAAGTAAAGGAAGCCATAAGCAAAATGAAAAGACAACACACAGACTGGGAGAAAATATTTGCAAATTATGCAACTGACAAGGGCTTAATTTCCAAAATATATAGACAGCTCATACAATTCAACTACAAAAAACCAAACAACTCAATCAAAAAATGGGCAGAGGACCTAAATAGACATTTCTCCCAAGAAGACCTACAGATAGCCAACAGATACATGAATACGAATTACCACCTCACACCAGTCGGAATGGCTATCATTTAAAAAAATCTACAAACAATAAATTCTGGAAAAGGTATGGAGAAAAGGGAATCCCCCCTACATTGTTGGTGAGAATGTAAATTGATACAGCCACTATGGAAAACAGTACAAAATTTCCTCAGAAAACAAAAAAATAGAGTTTCCATATGATCCAGAAATACCACTCCTGGACATGTACATGGACAAAACTATAATTCAAAAAGATACATGCACCACAGTGTTCATAGCAGCACTATTTACAGTAGCCAAGATATGGAAACAACCTAAATGGCCATTGACATGAATAAATAAAGATGAATTAATAGTATATATATATAATGTAATACTATTCAGCCATAAAAAAGGAGTAAAATAATGCCATTTGCAGCAACATGAATAGACCTAGAGATTATTTTACTAAGTGAAGTAAATCAGAAAGAGGAAGACAAATACCATATGATATTACTTAAACACAGAATCTAAAATATGACAAAAATGAACTTGTCTACAAAACGGAAACAAACCCACAGACAGAGAACAGGCTTGTGATTACCAAGAGGGAGGAGAAGATGAAGGAGGAATGGATTGGGGGTTTGGGTTTAGCAGATGCAAACTATTATATATATGGATAAACAACAAGGTCCTATCATATAGCACAGGGAATTATATTCAATATTCTATAATAAGGAAAATAAATGGTATAGAAAATATCTTACAATGAACTATAATGGAAAACAATATGAAAATATTATATATATGTACACATATATAACAATATCTACAATTAGACTAGACTATATATCTAGAAATAGCCTATTTTAAATTGAATCTTATATATGTCTTTTAAAGGGGTATAAGTTTTCATCTCTTTATTTTTGCAGTCTGTAGCTCTGGCATGTTATACAGGCAGGATCTCNATATATATGTACACATAAATAACAATCACTTTGGTGTACAGTAGAAATTAACACAACATTTTAAGTCAACTGAACTTCAATAAAATAAATTTTTTAAAAAAAGAAATAACAGGTTGACAAAAGTTATTTCTTACCTGTGCTCTCTTTGGTCTTCTCTCACAGGACTCTTTCTCAGGAATGTTGCTATTGTTTCTAAGCAGTAGTCAGAAGATAAATTATATGATTAGAAGTTTCAGGATGCACATTCTGCCTTTTTTTGTGTGTAGTAGGAGGACAACTCTGAAAGGACAGGTGGGAAAAAAATATCTTAGTAGGACACCTTAACTGCAGGCACATTCTCAGGCAGATAAATTTTAAGAATTATACATATAGAAGTTGAAATGATGCTGAAAATTGATTCTCAATACTTCTTTTGCCTGTGTATCCCTTGAGGGGGTCATTGTGCCCCCAAAAAAGGAATACTGCTGATTTTTTATGATGATTCAAGAGTTTCAGAAAGACCTGACAATTTTTGCTTCCTTGCTTCAATAGCTTCAAATTGAAAATTAATTATAATGACTATAGTTGGTACAAATATTACTACTATTATATGTCATAGTAATAGTTTATATTACATAGCATTTTGGGATTTTCAAGTTTTCTCGTATATGTTAACTGTTTCATGTCATTCTCTTTGGCCTTAGTTAATCTGTAAACAGAGACTAAGGGAAAGGTTTGGGTGCAGGTAGTATATTAGAGAAACAATTCAAAGGAGAGAGAGAGGGCAGTGAAATGGGAAAGGAGAGAAAAATGATACATTCTTGAACCAACTATCTTCATGGATAATTGGGAAGCTGAAGAAACTCAAAGAGGGTGTCTCAGAACTACTAGCCCAGGGGAAAATGAAGAAAAGAAAGTGAAGGTTAGTTGCTCAGTTGTGTCCGACTCTTTAGGACACCATGGACTGTAGTCGACCAGGCTCCTCTGTCCAGTGTCCAGGCAAGAACACTGGAGTGGGTAGCTATTATCACCAAGAATACTGGAGCAGGTAACCATTCTCTTCTCTAGAGGATCTTCCTGATCCAGGGATCAAACCCAGGTCTCTTGCACTGCAGGTAGATTCTTTACTGTCTAAGCCAACAGGAAAGCATTTATCTATAAACTATGACTTCCATTGGTCAAGGGTGGGTCCAAGGACATTCAATTTCAAGATGTCCTCAAAACCACAGAGTAGGGAACAACAGACAGGAGCAATGGGTCCAATGTGAAGCAATCTCAGATTGAAAGTCTATGAGGAAATAAACAATGCAGGAGTGGCTAGGGTAGGAGGTAAGGTCGAGATGATTTGATACTATTCAAGAAGTGTCCTATACATGCCCTTATAGCAACACTATAAGATAGGGTGGGCATTATTGTTATTCTCATTCTAAAAGTATCAACAATCTACTGTGCTATTACTAGTAAATGACTTGGACACTCTGACTCAGTTTCCATAGCTGGAAAAAAGCAGAGATTTAGATTTCTTACTCTTTCCATTATGAAAATAACTAAGAGAACGGCTGCAATACGCTATAAGCTCCCAGAACACAGCTATGTACATAAATTATTGTTATTGTGCTTTATAGTCAATTTGAAAACAAGATGAGTCTTTTGTCATTTTAAAATATTGAATTCTACATTCAGCAAAATTGAAAGATACAGAGGGGCCAATTTTAGCTCTCATTCTTTATGCATATCTTCCACTGACTTTAAAGGGAGTTTGGCTCCCTCTGTCTATACATAATTATACAAAGTAATCACAAAATTCCATATTTTAGTTCACATATAATGAGCCTCAAAAATCAATAATGAACTACAAATATTCATAGAAAATATTCCTTTCTAATTCTAGGATTGATAATTCATTGCTGCTTCTATTTTGTGCACTAAGAACAACTAGAAGTATGATTACTTTTCAGAATTTATGCCCTCATTCAGGAGATAAGTGACTTCTTTTTTATTGTATTGCATTTGTGGCATTCTTTGAAGGAAGCCATACTGAAGCTTATCCTGGCTCCCTGGCCATCTGTAACTCCATGCTACATCAGTACATCTCTACCTCAAAGTACAAGGAGGAGTCAGTCTATAGGGACCCATACAGATACAGGTACGGGTGGCATGGAACTGTTGGGCTCGTAAACCACTGATGGTCCATGGTCTGAGCCCTGGAACATACAACTATAATAGCTTGAATGATTCTATTTTTTCTTGATTTAATTGACTGGGTTTTGGTACGGTTATGGAGCTATGACCATAGCCCTCAAGATTGTAACACAGACAATCATGCCCGGGTCATCACAATCACTTTCCTGAGATCCCAGGCCAACCAATGATATAGACAGAGAGAATCCTAGCACTGTATAATCTTGTGAGAACTCATTTCTTCTTTTTCTTCTTCTCCTTCTTTCTCCTCTCTTATTCATTGCTAATTTGTGTTATGCTCTAGGTCCTATTCTACATTTTAACTCATTAGTCCTTGCAATAATCCTATGCAGTAACTGTGTTATCATATCCATTTTGAAAATGAGATAACTTATGCTTAGATTGGTTAAATAAATTGCCCGAAGTCACCCAGCTTGTCAATGACTGAGAAGATATTTAAACCCAGTCTGTCTGATGCCAAAGTATTCATTTCTTCTAAGTAAAATTCTGCCTCTGATGAAAGAAAATTCTGTGTCCCTGGGACATAAGTTATCAGGGCAGATTCATGCTACACATGAATTTGTTATTTCAGTATTCTTGATCTAGTATAGATACAATCACTGTTCCAACCTCCACATCATGCACCCTGGCCGTGATAATCTCTGGCTTTGACCCTATCCTGAAAGTTTGTGCCTAATCCCAAGAGTCTTTGATATGAAGATCTAGAGCCCAGAACATTCATAGTTTTAGTTTCTTCAGACCTTCATGATGCTTATATTCAAAAACCCTTCTCCATCCATTCATTTATTCAAAACATTTTACTGATCTGGGCACTAGATGGCCATTACGCTGACATTAATGAAGCTTGCAGCCTAATGGGAGAAGCAGGCAACACCCACATGTGCACAAGCACACATACAAGTGATAAGTATGATGAAGGAAACAAATAGGGAGCTATTGCCAGAGAAAATAGAAGTGGGTCTATTTTAGATTGTCAGGGAAGGTCACTCTGAGGTAATAAGCTGGAAAGAGAAAGGAGCTAGTCAAGTGAAGAGCCAGAGAAAGAGCATAGCAGACACTGGGAAGAGAAATAGCAAAGGGCAGGAGGAAAGGGTTTGGATAGTTCAGCAATAGAAAGGAGACCAGTGTGGAGTGAGGCAGGAGGGGGATTGAGATGGAAGGGTAGAAGAACACGGAGCTCACTTTCTCCGACAAACACATCAAAAATACATCTACATATGGAATGTCATAGAAAACCAACTGGAAACTGGCACATGATCTCCTAAACAACCAATCTGCAAGAAACATTTTCCTATAACCAGGTAGGACAGAGGAAAAAAGTCATCAGCACAGGATCAGTGCCCGTGGGAAGTATCTGTAAAAAGCAGAAAATCTATAGGGGCATACCCTCACCCTTGGGAGTTTCCTTGCCTCCTAAGAAATCCACTGGGCCAAATAGAGGGGCTGGAGTATCCCAAAATCTACTTGTGAGTGTGCACATGCTGGGTTACTAACAATCAGGGCAGAAGGAAACCAGCACTGGCTACCACTTTTCCCCACTTTCCAAGCTGAAGTGCACACTAGTTGGGGCCACAACTATGCATAGCTGCTAAGCACTGAATCTCAGACTGATCGGCCCTAGGAAAGGACTCATCTAGCTACATGGCGACAGCATGGAGGACCTGGGCTTTGGTCCAGCCAGAACCATGGAGCCCTTTGTCAGTGTGTACACGGTAGGGGTGGGTCTGGCTGCAGAGTCCACTATTAACCAACTCATGGTGGGGACTGGTCTGGCTGAAGTAGACTTTGGTGTGCACACAAGTGGCATCACAGAAACAAAACTTTTAGGTGGATAGCCCTTGGGGAAAATAGACAGTGGTTCATTTCCTGGCAGGAGCACTCTGGCTCTGCCCCAACTATATGGCAGCTTAGAGATGGATCTGGGGTGGACAGATTCTGAGAGAGGTCTGTCCCAGAGCAACCCAGGTCCCAGGTAGCAGCACAAGTACCTAGGCTCCTGCAGCCAGCACCCGGGCCCCCAATACCAGCCCAATCCACACCATAGCCTAGTGCTAGGTCTGGGATGAACATAACAGAGAAAGGGACATGATCTTGGGCTGCTTATGGGCAGACCTGTGGATGTCTGCACAGGCAGTGAATAGGTTGGCTGTGACCATATGGATGGGATTCACTTGCTTCAGCAATCATCTCTTTTGGGGCAGGGCATGCATGACAAGGCAATGTAGACTGATCAAAACTGAACATCAGTGCTTCTACTTCAATAACTGGGGAGCAGACCTTGTCCCTGACAAGGCTGTGGCAGCCATGAAGCAACAAGGAAGCCCTGGTCAACATCCAGTGTAGGCTCTGGACACCACAACATCAATTATATACCCTATCAAGGTTAAATGACCAGCAGACTCTGAGGAAAGACATGGTTGGCATCCATACAGAAAGTAGCACCAATAATATTGGACTCACACAATTTACACAGGGACATTCCCACATAAAAATACCCCTTCAAAACCACAGTAGATAACTGTTTCTCCTAAATTCACGGAGGTAGATTTAAGTAATATTAAAAAGCAGAGGAACCACTCCTAATTAAAAGAACATGAGAAATCTCATGAAAGAACAAATAATGAAATAGACCCCAAGTTCAAAAAGGAGGTAATAAAAATGTGAAAGGAATTAAGAAAGCTTCTCAATAGAAATGCAGATCACTGTAACAAAGAACTAGAAACTATAAACAGGAACCAATAAAAATTAGCCAACTCAATTGCTGAGATAAAAACCAATCTAGAAGCAATGAATAACAGATTAAATAACACAGAAGAATGAATAAGTGACTTGGATGATAGAATAATGGAAACCACCCAATCAAAGCAGCAGACAAAAAAAGCAAACAGAAAATAATAATAATAATAAAGAAATCAACATATGAAATTCATGGGATAATACAAAGTATTCCAACCTACACACAATAGGAGTCCTAGAAAGAAAGAGAGAAAAGGGGATTAAAAATGTGTCTGAAGAAGTTATGACTGAAAACTTCACAAAACAAAAGAAGGAGGCTTATATCAAGGTACAGGAAGCACAGAAGGTCCCAAACAAGATGAACACAAATAGACCCACACCAAGACATACCATAATTAAAATGGCAAAAGTTAAACAGAGAATTCTAAAGACAGCAAGAGAAAAACAAAGAGTCAGTTACAAGGGAAACCCCATAAACTGATTCCTCTACAGAAACTTCACAGGCCAAAAGGGAGTGGCAAAATATATTGTAAGTCCTGAAAGGGAAAAACATGCATCCTAGGATATTCAGTCCAGCAAAATTATCATTTAGAATACAAGGAAAAGTAAAGAATTTCTCAGACAAGCAAAAACTAAAAGAATTAAGCAATACTATAACTACACTCAAATATTAAAGGATATTCTATAAATAGAAAAGAAGTTACAACCTTTAGAAAAAAGAAAATCATGATAGGAAAGACAAATGTATAAAAGAACAGAAGATCACTTAAATACAAAGCCAGTACATAGAGTAAAAAAAGAATAAAATATTATAAATACTATTTTAACTATTAACACAATAAACAGTGAAAATAAAAGTGTGAAGATGTGAAATAGAACATCAAAATCACAAAATATGGGAGAGGGAAATTTAAAAATCTTTTTAATGTGTTTGAATTTGAATGACTATCAATTAAGGGAGCAGATATAATTATGGGTCAACATATTAAACTCCATGGTAGCTGAAATTCAAAAACACACAATACACTCACAAAAGCCAAAAAAAAAGGAACTCAGTTTACTACAAGGGACTAAGGGCTCTGATCAAAATACATAGGCAGATTGGATTTTAAAAAAGAAAAAGAACCTGCAGTATGCTGCCTACAAGAGATTCACTTCAGTGTCAAAGACACAGATAGACTGAAAGTGAGAATTTGGAAACAGATATTTTATGCAAATGGAAATGGCAAGAAAGCAGGGATAGAAATAGTCATATCAGACAAAATAGATTTTAAAACAAAGTCCATAAAGAAAGACAAAGAAGAACATTATATAATGATAAAAGGATCAATTCAAGAAGAGGATATTACACTTGTTAACATATATGTAACCAACATGCTGCTGCTGGTGCTGCTAAGTCACTTCAGTCATGTCCAACTCTGTGTGACCCCATAGATGGCAGCCCACCAGGCTCCTCCATCTCTTGGATTCTCCAGACAAGAACATTGGAGTGGGTTGCCATTTCCGTCTCCAATGCATGAAAGTGAAAATTGAAAGTGAAGTCGCTCAGTTGTGTCTGACTCTTAGTGACCTCATGGACCACAGCCCACCAGGCTCCTCCATCCATGGGATTTTCCAGGCAAGAGTACTGGAGTGGGGTGCCATTGCCTTCTCCTGTAACCAACATAGGAGCACCTAAACATATAAATAAATACGAGCAGACATAAAGGATGAAACTGACAGAAACACAAAACTATTAATAGTAAGAGGCTTTAATACTTCACTGAGATCAATAGATGGATCTTACAAACAGAAAATCAATAAGGCAGTAGGGGTCCTAAATGACACAATACACCAGTTGGATTCAATTGACATCTACAGGGCACTACATCCCCTCCTCTCCAAAAAATACCTACTAAGTCACAAAACAAGCCTCAATATATTTAAAAAAGAAGATAGAAACTATCTCAAGAATATTTTCTGGCCACAATGGTATGAAACTAGAAATTAAACACAGGAATAAAAATGGGGAAAGAACAAGCAAATGGAAACTGAAAAATATCCTATTGAAAAAGCCAATAGGAAAATGATGAAATCAAAGAAGAAATCAGAAAATAACTCATGAAAAATGACAGTGAAAATACAACCTTTCAAAATCTACCGGATGCATCAAAAGCAGTTCTAAGAGGGAAGTCCATAGAAGAAAAGGCTTTACACACACACACACACACACACACACACACACACACCCTCAAATGAACAACCTAATCTACCAGCTAAAAACATTAGAAAAAAAACAAAACCCAAACTCAGAAAAAGGAAGAAAGTAAATTGAGAAGAAATAAATAAAATGGAAATTTAAAAATAGAAAAAAAATCAATGAAGCCAAGATCTGGTTTTTTGTTAAGATAAACAAAATTGGTAAAGCTCTAGCCAGGTTCACAACGAAGAAAAGAGAGAGGAGCAATATAAACAAGATAAGAAATGAAACAGAAGAAATAACTGATAAGACAAAAATTTCAAACAAAATTAAGAAAAAACAATAGTGTGAAAAGCTAAATTGGACAACCTAAAGAAATGAACAAGTTTCTAGAAACATGCAGATGGCCAAAACTGAGCCAAAAAGAAACAGATACTTTGAACAGACAAAGCACCAAAAGTGAAATAGACTCTGTCCAAAAAAAAAAAAAGACTCCCTGCAAACAAAAGTCCAGGACCAGAGAGATTTACTAGGGAATTCTACCCAACAGACAAAGAATTTATATCTATCCTTCTCAAAATATTCCAAAAGACTGAAGATGAGGAAACACTCCCAAATTCATGCTATAAAGTCACCATCACCTTGATACCTAAACCAGACAATACAATACAAAAAAGAAAATTATGGNAAGTCCAGGACCAGAGAGATTTACTAGGGAATTCTACCCAACAGACAAAGAATTTATATCTATCCTTCTCAAAATATTCCAAAAGACTGAAGATGAGGAAACACTCCCAAATTCATGCTATAAAGTCACCATCACCTTGATACCTAAACCAGACAATACAATACAAAAAAGAAAATTATGGGGCAATATCTTTGATGAATATAGATATAAAAACCCTCAACAAAATATTAGCAAGCCAAATCCAACAGTATATTAAAAGGATCATATGCCAAGAAACTTTGGAGCCATTCCAGGGTTGCAAGTATAGTTTAACATGCAGAAAATCAATGTCATACACCATGTGAATAAAAAAGACAAAAACCATGGTCATCTCAAAAAATGCAGAAGAAGCACTTGACAAAATCCAATATTCATTCATGATAAAAACTCTCACCAAAGTGGGTATATAGGGAATGTATCTCAACATAATAAAAGCCATTTACAATAAACCCATACTCAACATAACACTCAACAGTGAAAAGCTGAAAGCCTTCCTGTTGAATTCAGGAACATGACAAGGATGCACATTTTCATAATTTCTATTCAACACAGTATTGGAAGTCCTAACCATAGCGATCAGACAAGAAAAAGAAAGGCATCCAAATTGGAAAGGAAGAGGTTAAACTGTCACTATTTTCAGAAGACTCTATATAGAGAACTCTAAAGTCTCTGCACAAANGATGGGTGGGGATGATCTGGAGGGATGGTGTGGGGAGGGAGGGGGAAGGGAGGGGGTCCGGATTGGGAACTCAGGTACACTTATGGCTGATTTATGTCAATGTATGGCAAAATGAGTACAGTATTGTAAAGCAAAACAAACTAAAAAATAAAAATTTAAAAAAAAAAACCTAGGAATAAACTAAGGAAGTGAAAGACCTATATGCTGAAATGTATAAAATACTGAAAAAGAAAACTGGAGATGATTCAAAGAAATCGAAAGACATCTCATGCTCTTGATCTGGAAGAATTAATGTTAAAATGGCCATGCTACCTGAAGGAATCTACAGAGTTAATGTCATTGCTATCAAAATACCCATGACATTTTAATCAGAACTACAACAAATAATCCTAAAATGTGTATGGAACCATAAAAAACCCAGAACTCTCAAGGCAATTCTGAGGAAAAAAGAACAAAACTGGAGGTGTAAATCTTGCAGACTTCAGACTATACTACAAAGCTATAGAAATCAGAATAGCATGATACTGGCATAAAAATAGATATATAAATCAATGGAGCAGAATAGAGAACCCAGAAATAAACCCCACACCTAATGTCAATTAATCTACAACAAAGGAGGCAGAGTATATAATGGAGAAAAGACAGTCTTTTCAACCAGCAGTGTAAGGGAAGCTGGACAGCTACATGTAAATCAATGAAATCAGAACACATCTTCACACCAAATACAAAAGTAAACTCAAAATAGTTCAAGACACGACACTAAAAAAACCCCTAGAAAAGAACATAGGTAAAATATTCTTGTACATAAATCATGGTGATACTTTCTTACATCAATCTTCCATGGCAAAAGAAATTAAAGCAAAAATAAACAAATGGGACCTAATAAAATATATACGCTTCTGCAGAGCAAAGAAGGCTATCAACAAAACAAAAAGACAACCTATGGAAGAAAATATTTGGAAACAGTGCAACTGACAAGGGTTTAATTTCAAAAATATATGAACAATTCATACAACTCAATATCAAAAAAAAAAATAACCCAATCAAAATATTCACAGAAGATTGAAATAGACATTTCTCCAAAGAAGACATACAAGCACATGAAAAGTTGTTCAACATTGCTATTTATTGTAGAAATACAAATCAAAAGCACAATGAGGTATCACCTCACACTGATCAGAATGGCCATCATCAAAATGTCTTTAGATAATAAATTCTGAACAGGGTATGGAAAAAGTGACTCCTCCTACACTGATGATTAGAAAGTAAATTGGTATAGCCATTATGAAAAACAACCTGGTGATTGTTTAAAAAAACTAAAATTTGAGCTACCATATGGTCCAGCAATCCCACTCCTGAGCATATATACAGGAAAGATGAAAAATCTAACTTGGCAAGATACACACAACCCAATTCTCATAGCAGCATTATTTATGATAGCCAAGACATGGAAATAACCCTGCTGCCTACCAATAGATGACTGGCTTATGAAGATGTGGTATATACATACAATGGAATATTACTCAGCCATGAAGACAAAAAGAATAAAATATTTTATTCAGTAACATGGATGGACCTAGAGAAGATCATACTGAGCAAGTCAGACAGAAAAAGACAATTATATGATATCAGTTACATTTGGAAATCTAAAAAAATAATACAAATGAATCTATATACAGAACACAAACAGACTTCAGATACAGAAAACAAACTTATCAAAGGGGATATGATTATCCCTTTGATAAGGTTATGATAAGATTATCATACCCCCTTGATATAAAAAAACCCAAATAACCCAATGAAAATCTGCACAGATGATAACCTTATGATGATAACCTTATCATGGTTATCAAAGGAAAAAGGGAGCAGGGGTAAGGGATAAATTATGTATATGAGGTTAACAGATACAAACTACTATACATAAAACATCCAAGCATCGAGGAATTACTGTGTAGTACAGAGAGTTANAAAAAGACAATTATATGATATCAGTTACATTTGGAAATCTAAAAAAATAATACAAATGAATCTATATACAGAACACAAACAGACTTCAGATACAGAAAACAAACTTATCAAAGGGGATATGATTATCCCTTTGATAAGGTTATGATAAGATTATCATACCCCCTTGATATAAAAAAACCCAAATAACCCAATGAAAATCTGCACAGATGATAACCTTATGATGATAACCTTATCATGGTTATCAAAGGAAAAAGGGAGCAGGGGTAAGGGATAAATTATGTATATGAGGTTAACAGATACAAACTACTATACATAAAACATCCAAGCATCGAGGAATTACTGTGTAGTACAGAGAGTTATCTGGAGAAGGAAATGGCAACCCACTCCAGTACTCTTGCCTAGAAAATTCCATGGATGGAGGAGCCTGGTGGGCTACAGTCCACGGGGTCACAAAGAGTCAGACACGACTGAGCGACTTCACGACGATGACAGAGAATTATACCCAACATCTTATAATAACCGATAAAGGAAAATAATATGAAATACATATATGTAAATATGCATATGCATAAACTGAATCATTTTGCTGTATACCTGAAACTAACACAATATTGTAAATCAACTATACTTCAATTAAAGAAAAAAAGAAGAAAGGCGACAGAATACTTGGAGCTTACTGATCAAGAGACTAAGAGACTATTAGGAGATGAGGTTGTAGAAAGATGCTGGGGCCAGATCTTGACCAGACTCTGTTGGAGTCCTTTAAAAAGCATTTTTGTTTATTTCTTAAACTCATTGGAAGACTTTAGTTTGTAAGTGCCAGAGTGATGTGATGTAATTCTTAGTATATAAGATCATTTTGACTATTGTGTGGAAAATAAATTATAAAAAGAAAAAAGTGGAGGAAGAGTGACCAAGTAATAAGTTTTTTAGGCTTGCAGTTTTTCAAGTGAGGATAACAGCTTGATAGGATGATAGCCATAGAGGTGGCAAGAAATGGAGAGATCCAACATGTATTTTGATGGTGGAACTTACACGATTTGCTGATAGACTGGAGGGTGGAGAAAAGTTAACAATCAAGAATGACTCTCAGGTCTTGATCTGAGCAACTGAAGGACATCATTTATTAAGATGGAGTATGTGATGGGAGAAACAGATCTGGGGGGGGTGGATACAAGAATTCTGTTTTGGTCATGTTCTACTTGATAGGCCTATAAGACCTAAGTGAAGACACTGAATTGGCAATCAAGTAAATAAATCTGGAGTCCCAGGGAGACATCAGGGCTAGATATGTACATTTAGGAGTCAAAATATAGATGGTAAATAAAACCATGAATCTGGATGAAATAATTTAGGGAGTCTGTTTATTTTGTCTCTTGCCTGCTCCGGTCCCACATTAGAATGTAAGTTCCATGCAAGCAGGTATTTCTATTTACTGGTGATTCTTTAGTGCCTATATTTGTTCACTTATTAAAAATTCATTGAACACGCAAAATGAATGATTTTATGTTTCTCATTAAATACCTCTCAATAGATGGCACTTGGGCCTACTCTAGCCTCCTATCCCTTGTTTCTTTCTAAGTTTTAGGTAACAGAATTATAATTTGACATCTGTATACATTACAAAGTAACCATCACCACAAGTCTAATTATCATCCATCACCCATTTCCCTTATCTCCAACTTCCTTCCTCTCTGGTAAGTGCTAATCTGTTTTGAGTTTACTTGTTCACTTGCTTTGTTTAGATTCCACATATGCATGAAATTATACAGTATTTGTGTTTCTTCATTTGACTTATTTCACTTAGCTTAATATTTTCAAAGTCCACCCATGTTGTCACAAATGGTGGAATTCATTCTTTTTTTATGATCAAGTAGCATTTCACTGTGTACATGTATTGTATCTTCTTTATCCATTCATCCATCAGTGGACACTTAGGTTATCTCCATATTTTGGCTATTGCAAATAATGTTGCAGTGAATATAGGGGTACATATCTTTTCGAATTAGTGTTTTTGTATTCTTTGGGTAAATATCCAGAAGTAGAATAATTGGGTCATGTGGTAGTTTTATTCTTAATTTTTTGAGGAATATCCATACCGTTTCCATAGTAGCCACAGCAATTCACATTCCCACAAAAAGCGCTTAGGGCTCCCTTTTCAGCACACCCAACATTTGCTATTTCTTGTGTATTTTTACAATAGCCATTCTGATAGAGGTGAGGTGATATCTCTTTGTGGTATTGATTTGCATTTCCCTGATAATTAGTGATGCTGAGCTTCTATTCCTGTACCCATTGGCTATCTGTATGTCTTCGGGAAAATTATCATTCAGGTCCTCTGCCCATTTTTTAATCAGGTCATTTGATTTTTTTCATTGTTGAATTGTATGAGTTATTTACATATTTTGGATATTAACCCCTTATCAAATATATGATTTGGAAATACCATCTCTCATTCAGTATTTTTTTTTATTCTTTGTTCTCTTATGAGAAGTCAGTCACTCATAACAAATTTCATCACATCTCCAAGCTCCAGGGAAAGTTATTATCTGGTCACATCTGCCTCTCCTGATATTTCAATCTCTATGGGTTTCTTTTGCCTAGGTCTTGTGACTTTTTTACTTACCACCATTCCCACTTCTTTGCCTTATTACCCAAACTTAGAGAGGACTTGTACAGTTGAAATTCTCATGGGAGTATCTGACTTGAGGTTGGGTTGAGAATTGGCAAAGTCTGCCTGGAGAGGCAAAAAGGGATAAATGCACTAGTGCCTGATTTTATCACACTGCTCTAGGCAAATCCAGCTCACTGCTTGTGCATAGACTGGGCTGCTTAAATATATTATCTAGAACTTGTAACTCCATAAATATTCCCATGATGCTTGCAATCCAATTGTACTGTGTAATTTTCTCCGGATACTTTAAAAACAAATCCTCATTGCATGTCCAACCTGAGTGCCACCCAACATGATGTGACATTAATTTGATGCTTCAAAGCAGACCTGTGTTGGTTCAAGACAGTACTCAGTGACAATGTCATTAGAAGCTACCTTCCCTGGGTTATTTCTCTTGATCAGAACCTCACTAAACAATCTGAAACATTCAGATAGCCAGTTTGCTGTAGACTAAGGACATTATTTGCTTTAAAAATGGATACCACTTTAGCAGGCCATATAGCCGGTGCTGCTGCTGCTAAGTCGCTTTAGTCGTGTCCGACTCTGTGCGACCCCATAGACGGCAGCCCACCAGGCTCCACCATCCTTGGGATTCTCCAGGCAAGAACACTGGAGTGGGTTGTCATTTCCTTCTCCAATGCATGAAAATGAAAAGTGGAAGTGAAGTCGCTCAGTTGTGTCTGACCCTCAGCGATCCCATGGATTGCAGCCTTCCAGGCTCCTCCATCCATGGGATTTTCCAGGCAAGAGTACTGGAGTGGGGTGCCATTGCCTTCTCTGATATAGCCTGTAGTGGAATGCAAATAGTCATTTTCTAGATCAGTTGGTCTGACCCAACTCAACAAGAACTAAGTCATATTACACAGAAAAATAAAGAGATATGCCTCTGACCTTGGTTAATGCAGTAACTTCTTAAATGGACTCGTGGACTTTCATCTCTTCCATGCATGTGTTCTCTAGATTACTGTCAGCGAAATTTCTCACCGAGCTATTCACATGCTTAAATACCTCCCATAGCTTCCTCACAGCCTACCACCTTCTAAATTTCTCTGGCAGCCTTTCAAGACCACCATCGGGCTTCCCTGGTGGCTCAGTGGTAAAGAATTCATGTGCCAAGGCAGGAGACACAGGTTCCATCCCTGATCCAGGAAGATCCCAAATGCTGAGGAGCAACTGAGTCCATGCACCACACTATTGAGCCTGTGATCTAGAGTCCAGGAGCCATAACTTCTGAAGCCCATGCTCCACAACAAGAGAAGCCACTGCAGTGAGAATCCCCTGCACTGCAACTAGAGAGTAGCTCCTGCTCCTGCTGGCCACAACTAGAGAAAAATCCACACAGCAATGAAGACCTAGCACAGCCAAAAAAAAAAAATTATATATATATATATATATCTGCATCTCCATTCATTCCCTGCAAACAGGTTCATCAATACCATTTTTCTAAATCCCATATATATATGCTAATATATTATATTTGTTTTTCTGACTTACTTCACTCTGTATAACAGGTTCTAGGTCCATTCACCTCATTAGAACTGACTCAAAAGCATTCTTTTCATGGCTGAATAATATTCCAGACACAGTGGGGAAAGGAGAGAATGGGACGACTGGAGAAAGCAGAATAGACATATATACACCACCATGTGTAAAGTAGATAGCTGGTGAGAAGTTGCTGTGTAACACAGGGAGCTCAGCCTGGCACTCTGTGATGATCTAGAGGGGTGGGTGAGGGGAGGGGAAGGAGGCTTGAGAGGGAGGGAATATATGTATAATTATGACTGATTTGCTTTGTTGTACAGCAGAAGACATCACAACATTGTAAAACAATTTTCCTCCAATTGAAA
This sequence comes from Neotragus moschatus, assembly GCA_006410615.1. NCBI lineage: Eukaryota > Metazoa > Chordata > Mammalia > Artiodactyla > Bovidae > Neotragus > Neotragus moschatus. The sequence goes on along the minus strand of SJYA01003356.1, from coordinate 236,122 downwards.
ATAAATTAAAAAAATAAAATGGAAGTCCGATGCCT
>SJYA01003356.1:199960-235976 GCA_006410615.1 Neotragus moschatus | reverse complement strand
ATGCCTAAAGCAGGGCACCAAAAGCTGGTGCTCTGGGACAACCTGGAGGGATGGGGTGGGGAGGGAGGTGGGAGGGAGGTTCAGGATGGAGGGGACACATGTATATGTGTGCCAGATTCATGTTGATGTAGGCAAAAACCATCATGATATTGTAACTATCCTTCAATTAAAATAAATATTTAAAAAATAATAAAACAATTTTTTTTAAAGACCACCATCATCTGACTCCACTTTGATGCCTAGTAAATCCTATCCATCTGAACACAACATCACACCCACCACACACACACCTCTTCCACTTACATAGTTAGGCTGCTCCACTATCGGTCCCTTTCTTCCATCCTGGTGCCATTGTTATGCTCATTCCCACTGCTGTGCCTTCACTTACCCTGTAGCCTCAATCTGCAGCACTTACCCCTGTTGACATAAACTGAAATCTTTCATTTCTTTTAAGGCCTAGGTTAAAGATAAGCTTTTCTGTGGAATCCAGCCCATGGATTTCCTTCCTCATGTTTCTCTGGTTCCCCCATATATCTTTCATGTATATATTTATTGTCATTTTTTCCATTTTATTAACACTTTTATTATTTCTTATAGGGGCCCTTTCTACATCCCCTCAACACATCTACACTAATGTCTCTCATTTCTTCTGCTATTTTCAATGCCCAGTGCTGCTGTAAAATGAGGCTTACTAATAACAGCATCTAATATCTGCTTATCATTCATCTTAAACTGTGTCCTATCCATAATAAAGTTTTCTACTCATTTTAAATTTTCCAGAATGCATATGAGGCTTAGAAAGCCATAGATATTTAATGAATCCTCATTGAAGGAATCAGCATTCTTGACTCTGTCCCATAGAAAACAGTGAAGGGAAAACAGAGGCATAGTTCTGCCACTCCCCTTCCCCCAGCACCAGTATAAAGTGTGGTTCTCCTTTATCCATTCTGTGTATTCAGTTTCAGAGTAAGACTATATTTGGAAAACAGGGTTCTGTCAAATTTTTGTGTATGAAAACCACCAATAGAGAGCATTTATTGAATGTGTTGAATGAATGCAAATGTGGCCAGCGCTGTGCTAAGCATTCCTATGTGCAATTAGGAAAGAGATGGGAGTTATTAATGGATTCTATACATCAAGGATTTGGAAATCTAAGGCCATGGGGAGCAACTTTCTGGGAACCAGAGTAACTCGTCACCTAGTATTTTATGTATTGAGAAGGCGTGGGTGTTAATTGTCCACCCTGTTCCCAAAGAGGAAGCAACACAAAGAATAAAGCATCCCTTTCCTTGTCCATTTTACCAGCCCCTCTCCTATTGTCCAGTCCCTTGCCAGTCTTGCCACATCAGAATGATGGGGACCTTGGTTTCTTGCATCTCGAAATCAGGCCAGATAGATTGTGGTGCCAAGTTGGTTGTTTTCTGTTTTAAGCACCAGGCTCCCCTGTGGGCACTGGTATTTCTGCATCTGCTCACATAGCAGGCTGCCTGCCTGAAATCTTCCCCCTGACCCTCTAGGTCTACCGGGAGACTGAGTTGGCATCAGGAAACTGTTTTACCCATAGTTCATCTCTGTAATCCTGGACACCAGTCACTTGAAGCAAAGTGTCCTGCTGCCACTGCCACCAGGCAAAACTAAATCATGTGCAGATACCAATACCCCAGGCTGCTGGCTAAGAATAAGATAAGCTTAAAATAACCTGCACTATCCCCAGCGGACCTTGTTGCCTGCCAGCCTTCTCTTTACCACTGCCTGTGACTGGCTGAGGAGCCAGGTAGACAACTAGTTCCTGAGCCCTGAAATAACACTGACAACAGAAATAAATCTCCTGCCTGAGTTAGAAGCTCATCAAAGCTGAAGGAAAAGATGTTCAATCATTCTGGCACTCACTCAGTTGCACTCAGGATTTCTAACATGGGCTTCAGGAGACTTTGATCCTCCCCAGTTCAGAGGGGTGGCGGATATATATGAAAAGTGGAGGTTCAAACATGCTGGGAGAGGTCATTAGTTTTAGTGGCAGGGGAGAACCAAGTGATCTGTGCCTGTGAGTTCAAAGCTTCATTCTTGTACCCAGGCCCCTGCTCTCTGTGAACAGACCTATATTCAAGTTGTTTGAATGAGAACTACAGCTAAGACATGCCTGGTAAGTGGGAAGCAAAGGTTGCTAAGGATGGGGGGCTCCTCTCTGCCCATGAGAAGTCCTACTACTTCACCCCACCTCCTCAAGAGCTAGGGGCACTTTTTCTAAGAGTGAACATACAGCAGGAAGTGAAGGCTTTGGTGTTTCCTAACCTGAGTCACACTTATTTGACCATCTGAGAGTTCCCAAGCCCTGATTCACCACTCCCAAGTTCCCCTCAACCTTCACCTCAGAAGAGACATTTTCCTCTCTCTTAGTACCTAATGGTGGTATCATAGGATGGATTAAGTTCTTGACTCTACCCAGCAAAAAGGCAGATGATACTGGTTCTCTTAGGATTCGAAGAACTTATCAATTACAAGAAGTAGGGATGTATGGGTAAGACTGCAGAATTTACTGACCTGTAATATCAAAATCAGTAGGATTCTGAGTAGGAACAGGGAGCCAAGCAGTAGAGCATGACTATTATGGAAACTATGCCAAGGTTATTATGATCCTTACCTTTAACTTTATATCCATACATTAGCAAGTTACTCTTATTAATTTCCTAATTCACTGAAGAGACAAAAATGGCCCAGGTAAGTAACATGACCTACAAAAGGTCACCTAGCTGAGAACCATGCCAGAAGCTGCCTATCTCTTCAAGTGCTTACACAGCCATCACTGTTGGTCCTCTTAAATGTTTGACCATGAGAATAAGTGACTTACAGCAATTGGCATCCAGCCCTGAGTACCGGGGCTTGCAAATAATCTTCCTTCATGTATGTATGAGTCTGCTTGGGCTCCCAAAACAAAATACCACTGACTGGGTGGCTTAAACAATAGAAATTTATTTTATCAATTACGGAGGGCTAGAAGCCCAAGATGAAGGCGTCAGTGGGGTTGAACTCCTGAGGTCCCTCTCCTTAGCTTACAGATGACCATGTTTTGCTTTGTTCTTACATAGCCTATTATTTTATGCACATGCCTCCTGGTCTGTTGTTTGTTTTTTGTACACACACTAATACTATTGGATTCCCACCTCATGACCTTATTTATTTAGTTACCTCTCTAGAGGGCTTCCCAGGTGGTGCTAGTGGTAAAGAACCCACCTGCCATTGCAGGAGACACGGAAGATACAGGTTTGATCCCTGGGTTGGGAAGATCTCCTGGACAAGGAAATGGCAGCCCACTCCAGATTTCTTGCCTGGGAAATCCCACTGACAGAGGAGCCTGGCAGGCTAAAGTGCATAGGGTCACAAAGAGTTGGACACAACTGAAGTGACTTAGCACCCACGCACCTCTCTAAATGCCCTATCTCCAGAGAGTGTCACATTGGGAGTTAGGGCTTCAACATATAAATTTGAAGAAACAGGGATCAGTCCAAAGTGTTGGCATTGAAGCCCCAATACTTCAGCCACCTGATGTGAAGAGCCGACTCATGGAGAAGACCCTGATCCTAGTAAAGACTGAAANAGCACCCACGCACCTCTCTAAATGCCCTATCTCCAGAGAGTGTCACATTGGGAGTTAGGGCTTCAACATATAAATTTGAAGAAACAGGGATCAGTCCAAAGTGTTGGCATTGAAGCCCCAATACTTCAGCCACCTGATGTGAAGAGCCGACTCATGGAGAAGACCCTGATCCTAGTAAAGACTGAAAGCAGGAGGAGAAGGGGACAACAGAGGATGAGATGATTGGATGGCATCACTGACTCAATGGACATGAGTTTGAGCAAGTTCCGGGAGTTGGTGATGGACAGGGAAGCCTGGTGTGCTGCAGTCCATGGGGTCACAAAGAGTTGGACACAACTGAACAACAACAAGATCAGTCCAAAAGAACATGAAAACTGTGACGACTGGGTACAAAGAATGTTTATCCTCATTCACCCTGCTGCTGCTAAGTCGCTCCCTGCTTCTATGCAACTGCACTTCCAACTTCTTTCCCAACCCCATTCCACAAAGACCCCTCATACACATCTCTATAACCATCATTGGTGCTTCCTCAAGTCACATCCCTTCTACTCCAGCCCCCAAACATCCTGTCCCCGGTTTTGTGGCCTGGTCCTGGGGCTGTCTTTATCTTCTGCATGTGTTTTTCATACATGGGTTCTATGCTCCCAAGAAACCCTATTAGCTCCTCAAGGGCATAGCCCAAATCGTCTTTTTCTTTTGGAGCACCAGAACAGGTAGCAAACGTCTGGGCACACAGGGGACACATGTACTAAAACCACGTTATGCCCTATTTAATGACATTACGTGAAATGACAGTAAATGTCACAGCTACTCTAGAAATGTTGACTGACTGCTGAGGGACAGAAACAGGGTCACCTCATCCTCCTTTCTGCGCCCTTTTTCAGTATTTTCCAAACACCATGGAAAAGGTCTTGCTCTCTCTTCTGTTAGACAGTTCTATTTTCTATCCTTACACTCTAGGCAGTGAGAAACTCAAATAAGAAAGAAGGGCATTTATCTCACTCTGAGAGGCTGAGGGTTTTTTGTGGTTTTGTTTGTTTGTTTGTTTTTGCCTGCTGCAGCTCTGGGGCTCTCACTCTCCCCAAAAAACAGCTCAATAGCAAAAAGTGAAATTAGGTATAGGGGGCAGGGAGGAAGGAAGAAGGAAGCAAAGAAAGCAATAAAGGTGGAAGGGAAAGCCCAGCCATTTCCAGCACCATGCTGCCCTTCCTGCCAAGAACAGGAAGAGAGCTGCATTTTGCATGCATACATGCCTAATGAATCACTTCAGTTGTGTTTGTCTCTTTGCAACCCCATGGACTGTTGCCCACCAGGCTCCTCTGCCCATGAGATTCTCCAGAAGTACTGGAGTGGGTTGCTATACCCTGCTCACATTTTACAAAGCATCTCTACATAGACAAACTTTTTCTGGACAAAGACCCTAATGGGAACTGAAAGATGAGTGGTCCCTTCTCATGATCATGTTTAAAATGTAACTTCATCATCAGGCTCATCAGCCCAAGAATGAGGGCAGCAAGTGCCTCATGGTTTATTTTTATAAATCACTCCCATCACCTCCCAGATCCCAGAGGGGCCCAGCCTGTCTTGTTTAAGACCACACAACATTGTTATTAAACTCGTGTGTGCCTGAGGGACACTTCCTATCTGTTTCAGGGGAAGAGAGAACCGAAGCTGAGCAACTTAGCTCTCTGGCCCTTGTCTTCCAGCCAGTATTTTAATAGTGGCAGGAAATCAGAGAAGCAGCTCAATGATACTCTAAGTCCTGTGAGCAGATTGAGCAATTGCACCTGGATTAGTGAGCTGATCTATCATCAGTGAGCAGTTCTGGAGTACTTACTGGACACAAGATTTTGCATTAGGGACTGTGGGCCTTTTCCATGAAGATGACATGATCCGTGCTTTCAGGAGCTTCACGATCCTGGACAGAATTCATTCAGTAATGTATTCATTTTTCTGGCTGCCTAACAAATTACCATCAGCTTCATGGCTTAAAATAATACCATTTATTCATTCACAGTTCTGTAGGTCACAAGTGCATCATGGTGTAATAGGAACTTCTGCTCAGGGTCTTCTAAGCTGTCAGCTGAGCTGTATTTTCGATAGGAACCTCTGTTCAGGGTCTTCTAAGCTGTAAGCTGAGCTGTATTTTTGATAGGAACCTCTGCTCGGGGTCTTCTAAGCTGTCAGCTGAGCTGCATTTTCATGTGGAAGCCCAGGACTCTCTTCTGTGCTTGTGTAGTTGTGGCTGAGTTCAGAGCTCCCAGTTACCCTGTAAAAGGAAGGGCTGTGCAATAAAGGCGGGGTGGGGGGAACCTCTCTCTCCAAATTTGCTAATTGAAAACAACCTTAGCCTGGCAAGAGTTAGGAAAGAGGATTTCATTGTTAATGAGTTAATGTTCTACACTACTGCTGACTCAGACCTAAAAGGATGGTGTGGAGATGAGCTAGTCCTGGCTGAGAAAGCAAAAATGTGAAAGAGCTTAAAGCTCACATAATAATGAAATAGGTCCTTTTTCCTAGGTTATATTCCAGAGAGTTTAGAGTTTGGTTCAGGATCCTGGAATGCTACTACTGAGTCAGGATTTTGTATAAATAATGAGAGCAAGTCTGACCTAGAAAAGAGAGATGAAGCATATAAAGTTCAGCCAAAAGGGGCTTTGCATTTGCGGGCAGGGGGCAAGGAAGCGGAGACAGAAACATGACATTAGATTGGGGAAAATAGAGACTTCACTTAAAGAGCACACACAGAATGTCACAAGTTCTGGGACCCAGGGCAAAAGCCATAATTGAGTAGGAGCTTGGGTAAAACCCACCTGCTGGTCTTGGAGGGTGTCCCCAAGAGGCAGGAGGCAAGTGCAGCTCACTCTGAAAACACAGACACTGGTGGCAGCCATTTGGGGGAGCTCCTTCTACCACAGGGTACTGCTGCTCCTCCCTCTAGCTTATCAGCCCCAGGACCCAGTCCTTGCCCTGGCCTAACAGCCTGCAGTTGCCATTGTTGGGGCACCTCAGGCCAACCAACTAGCTGGGCAGGGACACAGCCCCACTAGGCAGCACACAGGTTGCCTAGACCCTCTGAGCCCACAGCCGCCTCTGGACAAGGCACTGCACACCAGAGGGCCCAGCTCCACCCACCAGCCCCAGAATGCCCTGGGCCCCAGCCCTGTCTTCTAAGAAGTTTGCTTTAGTCTCTGAACTAGCTGCACCCACCAGGGGGCAGATACCAGGTGCCAGGAAAACCACAGTCCTGGAGCCTGTGGACTTATCAGTAGGCCAGACCCTTCCCTTAGACCAGCTGGGTCCTGGCCCTGCTCACTAGTAAGCCAGTACAAGCTTTGGGACACTCCAGGCCCCAAACCCAGCTGTGTCAAGAACTGCCTATTCCCCACCACCAGTGATCTGACACCTAGTCTGGTTACCCTGAGTCCTGCAACCAGACACTGGGACCCAGTTCTGCTTGCCAGTAGTCCAGCACTAACCACAGGATCTAGCTTCATCCACCAGTGGGTGGGGAACAGCCCCAAACTCTTCTGAACATGGACTCCACCCACTAGTGAGCCAGCACTAGCCTAGAGATACTACTCTCGGAGTCATCAATATTTAAATCAGTGGTTCTCCATCATAGATGCAAAGTAAAATCACACAGTGACTTAAAAAACTTGCATATGTCAAGGCCCTACCCTAGACCAATTAAATTAGAGCCTCTGAAAGTGGGCCTAAGCATTTGTAGGGTTTAAACTCTTCAGCTGATTCCAATTTGCAATCAAAGCTGAGACCAACTGGCATAGAACAGTGCTTCTCAAACGTTAATGAATAAAAGTCACCAGGGGACTTTACTAAAATGCAGATTATGATTCAGTAGGCCTGAGGTGGGGCCCAAGATTCTAAATCTCTAATGCCATCCCAAGCTTTTGGATTAAAGCTTACACACTGAGTAGCAGCAGTATGAAACAAAATGTTAGTCACTCAGCTGTGTCTAACTCTTTGCAACCCCATGGACTATAGCCCACCAGGCTCCTCTGTCCATGGAATTCTCCAGGCAAGAATACTGGAGTGGGGAAAAAAAAAAAAAAAGAATACTGGAGTGGGTAGCCATTCCCTTCTCCAGTGGATCTTCCCAACTTAGAGACTGAACCTGGGTCTCCTGCATTGCAGGGAGACTCTACCATCTGAGCTACTAGAGAAGCCCAATTCTAGTGTGAACCAGGATTCAAAATTACTGTTAATCAGTGCAAACTGAAAAGTATGGGGCCACTGGATGGTAAGTGCTTCCTATAGCTCCTGGACACTGAGAAGTAGACAGGAGAGGCTGTCTCAGAAAGCTTTGTAAACTCAGAGAAGTAATTTGCCCAAGAACACACAACTCACAAATATCTGGGCTGGGATTCAAACCTTGATCTGTCTGGGAACTTTCCTGGTGGTCCAGCAGTTAAGACTCCATGCTTCCAATGCATGGGATGCAGTTTCGATTCCTGGTTGGGTAACTAAGATTCCTCATGCTGCACAGTGTGGCCAAAAAAGTAAAAAAAAAAGAGAGGGGGAAAAAACCCAACCATTATTGACTCCAAAACCTTAACTGTACAAAGAGATATCTCAGGGGGAAAAATGCAATGTTTCCCCAAATGAGATTCTAATAGGCCACACTGGCAAAAGGCGCTGTGTCTCTGGAATGATCCCCATGTCTACCTCTCCATCTACCCCTCTTTCTTCCCTCTGATCTTTCCACTAGCTTTGTTTCCTTTCTGTAGTTGCCACCACATCTTTCAGAAGTGGAGGCACTACATGAAAAGGAGCCAACATTGCAGGCGGCCCTCATGGAGGCCAGCCAGATTTGATGTCCTCCTTCCCCAAGTACTCTGCCCTGGAGCCTCCTTTAAGGAGAGAGAGGAAGACGCAGGATACAGTGCTGCAGTCAAAATCAAGCATTCTGTTTCCCACTACTTCTGCCTCCTGACATAGAAGCAGCTCTGTAATGAAAATCTAAATCATTTGTGTGCACACATAGCAACTGTTTATTTGCTGTTAGCTTTGAGGACACAGTAGGGGTTCGATACATTTAGAGAAGAGATCAACACTGGGAGAGTCTAATCTCATAAGTAGACAAAATGAAAAATGAAGCCAAAAATGCATCCCTCCATATCTGAAAGAGAGGTCAGTAATAAATATCTTTCAACTTCAGCCCCCCTCCGGCTCAGAAAAATGCCTTTAAATCAGTGACACAGAGCACAGAAGTCTCCTTCTGTCTGCTTGCTAAAAAAGCTTTACTAGGTCTGGTTGGAGATTGATTGTGAGTTATAGAAACCATACAACTTTCATCTCAGGCCACTGAGTGTGCTACCTTCCATCTTTTACAAAATGCATGCACTATTAGTTTTCTGGAAACTTCCATTTTTTTCTCACCAACAGACTTCCTGGGACTAAATACAATCCAGAAGCTTCTCCACATTAGTATTTCTACCAAGAGTGAATACCTGATTGAAGAAAGTGTCCTTATCACATTTTGAAGGGGCCAGATCTCTGTCTTAGTGCAAATTGTTGGACAGTTTATAAAATCTCTGCTTGCCAGCAGCTTCTTCATGCCTTCATCCTCCCAAGTTTTCACCTCCAACCCAAACCTCATATTACCACCTGCTCTTGCAGAAACTCAGAAACCAGAGCTGGTCCATTTTGGTTTGGGCACATGCTCCTGTAAGGCAGGGACCCACTGCCTGGAAGTCACCAGCATCTGAAAATCAATGGAGGCAGCTACTCCTCTAGGACTGGCATAATGAGAGGTGACATTAGGGAGGAGGATCATTCAAGACAGGCCTGAGTGACTTGAGACCTGCAGTATACTGAGGGACACCCAAGGTGGAGAAATTATAATCCTACAGAAAGTGAAAGAGGAGAGTGAAAAAGTTGGCTTAAAACTCAACATTCAGAAAACTAAGCTCATGGCATCTGGTCCCATCACCTCATGGCAAATAGATGGGGAAACAATGGAAACAGTGACAGACTTTATTTTCTTGGACTCCAAAATCACTGAAGATGGTGACTACAGACATGAAATCAAAAGACACTTGCTCCTTGGAAGAAAAACTATGACCAACCTAGACAGCATATTAAAAAGCTTTGCCAACAAAGTTCCATCTACTGGTTTTTCCAGTAGTCATGTATGGATGTGAGAGTTGGACTGTAAAGAAAGCTGAGCACCGAAGAATTGATGCTTTTGAACTGTGATGTGGTTGAAGACTCTTGAGAGTCCCTTGGACTGCAAGGAGATGCAACCAGTCCATCCTAAAGGAAATCAGTCCTGAATATTCATTGGAAGGACTGATGCTGAAGCTGAANGGTCCCATCACCTCATGGCAAATAGATGGGGAAACAATGGAAACAGTGACAGACTTTATTTTCTTGGACTCCAAAATCACTGAAGATGGTGACTACAGACATGAAATCAAAAGACACTTGCTCCTTGGAAGAAAAACTATGACCAACCTAGACAGCATATTAAAAAGCTTTGCCAACAAAGTTCCATCTACTGGTTTTTCCAGTAGTCATGTATGGATGTGAGAGTTGGACTGTGAAGAAAGCTGAGCACCGAAGAATTGATGCTTTTGAACTGTGATGTGGTTGAAGACTCTTGAGAGTCCCTTGGACTGCAAGGAGATGCAACCAGTCCATCCTAAAGGAAATCAGTCCTGAATATTCATTGGAAGGACTGATGCTGAAGCTGAAACTCCAATACTTTCACTACCTGATGTGAAGAACTGATTCATTGGAAAAGACCCTCCTGCTGGGAAATATTGAAGGCAGGAAGAGAAGGGGACAGAGGATGAGATGGTTGGATGGCATTACTGACCCGATGACATGAGTTTGACTAAGCTCCTAGAGTTGGTGATGGACAGGGAAGCCTGGCGTGCTGCAGTCCATGGGGCTGCAAAGAGTTGGGCATGACTGAGCAACTGAGCTGAACTGAACAGGCATGTCAATTGAGTAGCTGCTGTCAATCTGACATTCCTTCTTGAAGGAATATCTTGCTAAGTAGACTCTTCAGAAATGCTCAGTTGGTTTTGAGCTAGCCTGCCACCCATCACCCCTCTACACACAAGATCTAAGTGGTTCTGAGAGTCAGAGAGGATCCATGGTTAGGCACTCGATTTGTGTGCACAGGCAGGGAGCATGTTAGCCAGTCAGGTGTGGGACAGACCCCTGTCTCTTAGATCCTCCCTTTGCTCTTTCAACCCTCCCCTAATCCATGGGCTCTCCTTCCTCTCTACTTAACAGGGACAGACAAGGCTGGCTTAGCGACCAGAGTCTGCTCTAGGCCACAGGGGGAAAAAACAAGCAGGCTAGTCAGATGTCTATTCTATGCAAAAATAAGACTTGGCAGGAGAGAAACCAGACACTGGCAGTGAGGAATTTAAATTCAAATTGAACAAGGGGCTGGATCCCTCCTTGAATATAAGCCCCCGTGGGCCTGGTTTCTTCACAGGAAAAAAAAAAATCCCTTTTAAATCCTATCCCCTTTCCCTGGAAAAGGAGAGGAAACTGGCCAATGAACTAATACCTTATACAAGATGACAGTCATTTTAAATGGTTCTTTTGAATTAATCCCTTTCTGCTCAGTCTCCTGTCTAGGGTATAGCTACTTCACAGTGTGTTCAGGTATCTGAGCCAGGGAGAGCAGTGAGGCATTGGGGAAGCAATGTGGAAGGAAATTGGGAACTGAGAACACTCACTGAGCTGTTATTTTCCTTTTGCCTCTGAAATCCCCAAGGTCCATGTTCTGCTCTTCTCTGCCATGCTCTGTGCCAAAGGAGGCTGACCTCAATGGACTGTAGCAACAGGCTTTTTTGTCAGCTGGCATCTGGCTGGGGCTGGCTAATGGTGGGCAACAGTAGGAGATCTGAGAGCAGGAAGAGAGGGAAATCAAGATTTTGTGCCCCTCCCTCCCTCCCAGGTGTGTTACATTTAGGCAGTGGACTTCCCTGGTGTCTCAGACAGTAAAGAATCTGTCTGCCAATGCAGGAGTCCCAGATCCAGTCCATGGGTGGGGAAGATCCCCTGGAGAAGGACATGGCAACCCAGTATTCTTGCCTAGAGAATCCCATGGACAGAGGAGGCTGGTGGTGTACAGATCCTGGAGTCACAGAATTGGACACGACTAACACTTTTTTTCACTCAACTCTTCTGCCTAAAGATACAGCTCCCATCAGGTAGCCCCTCTTGCACCACCAGAGTTCTGGCTGGGTTCTAATACACAGTTTCTTCCCTTTTCCCCTTCAGTGTTTGGGGTGATATCAGCTCTCCACCATTCATCATCTCTGCATGCCCTACCATCATGGTAGATTCCCTGAATTCTACCCGTACCACCATAAATAGCCCCTTCATTAAGCTCAGCTAGGAAAACTCCTTGAGTGTGATGCCAGGAGCCAGTGTGAGGAATCCCACCCATGGCAAAGGTCATGAGGAAGGAAGCCAGACATACACAAAAGCGTGATCTAGCTTCAGGAGTCCCCCCTGAGTTTTCCTGAACATCTACCCCCCAAAACCAGAGTCTGCCTGCTTTATTGTTCTGTGCTTTCCACACATCACCACTTTTCTCTGGAAAGAGTTAACTCAGGGCTCCAGTTAACAGTCTCCTGCTTATAAAAAAAAAAGGAGTGTTTCAGCTCAAACCCCTCTAATGGCTCTCTAACTTGCCTGACAGGTTCCCCTGGACTTTTTACAACTTGTGAATTGTTTACAGCACCCCCCAGCCATGAGAGGCACAAAGCTTAAAGCATCTTAAAGATACAGAGCCTTTTCTAAAGAGCTAAAAATTATATTGGTGATGGATTTCACTGTTGAGTCAATGACTGTTGCCAGGCCTCCATATTCTTTATCTTTTAGGCACCTGAAGATATTAATCAGTGTGATTGGGATATAGAAAAAGGAATATAGTTGTTTTGATGTTAGCAACACTAGACTTTTGAGTTAATTACTTTTCTCTTTGTTATAAATCACTGTACTTCTTTTACTTGTTGTAAATTGTTGTGCCTTTGCTATGTAAGAATGTAACTTTATTTAGTGCTTTCTGAGAGTGGCACCAGACTTTGGGAAAAACAACATTGTTAGGGCAAATAAGTCTTCTGGTTGACAAACCCTTATAAGAAAAAGGGCTGTAAAATGTTAATTGGCCTTCTGGCCAGAAGATGATGTAAATCACCTAAAACTTGTGTATACAACTAGGTATGCAAAGAGAAAGCCTGGTCTCGATGAGTCAGGGCTGCTGATGCTGCATAATTTTATATTATCCATTGATCTCTATGTACAAAAAAAAAGGCATAAAAGGCCTTGATAGACAATAGAGGATTGGGCCAGTCATTGGAAAGACTGGTTTCCCCCGTGTCCTCTTTACTCTATTTTCAGGCTGAATTCCCATCTGGGGCATGGAGGCTCGCCATGTCTACTTACTTGCCCTGGCTTTTAAGTCCTGTGAGAGAGGGAGCCCAAGGCGAGGCACCCTCCGCTATTCAAACGAACACTGGTGGCCTAATGTAGATGATGCAAACTTCTTGTCCTGAAATTTTATTAGTTTTCCACGTAAACCAAGTTATTCAGCCTCTTTTCTCCACTAATTTTCCTACTAAACTATTTCTTCTTAATCTCTTTTATATAATTAAATAAATAAGTTTTTCCTCGCCTATCCATCTCCCCTTCGAATTACCCTGGATCCACCGGGGCAGGACCCTGGCGGTGTACCATCTGTTTCCTGCCAATACCCTAACTTAAACACTTACATCACTTTCACAAATTTTATCCTGCAGAATTCCAAAAGGTTTCCTAGACTTCTGAGAAGAAAGATTACCTGATCTGCCTGCCTTTTCTAAAGAGATGGATCTGCATTTTCTCAAATGACAGACATATTCTCCATATACCAAGCTCTCCTAAATTAAAGTTACATTATTGTGCTTATACAATAGAAATGAAGTTTGAGCCAGCTCCATTTTTGTTTCACCTGTTCTTAGTCATCTTTCTCGGGGAAAGAGGGTGCTACAGACCTAATTATATTGTTTTCCTCCCAGTGAGGTATGCTCAACTTTCTTTACCTTAAATACTTAATCCAGTTTCATGGGAAAATACTTGCCATTAATTCAAATGTCAGTTCCCTACTATCTGGTATTCCTATGTTATTCCCCATCTTGATGAAAGCCTACATCCCAAAGTGATCATACCAAAATTTTCACTTGTCCTCACCATCACAAAACCACTAGACATCAAGTGTTATGGGATCTATTTCCTAGATACCTTTATAAAATTTTAATATGTTCTAATACCCCAAATACTATCATTTCAACATTACTTGGCCTTTTGGCTAAAATCAAATGTAGTATCTGTTCTTATCAGTATAAAATTATTAATAAGGTATTTTAATTCTGGTATGTAACAAAATATTCTAAATATCTTCATTCAGATTAGTCCATCTGCTCCAGCCCCACAGTCACTGCCTTAGTTCAGGACCTGATTGTCTTACACCTAGATTATTGAAATATCTATAGTCTCTCCTTATTTTCTTCCATTCTCCCCACATTAGTCAAATTGATCTTTGAAAAACACAAATACGTTCACATCACTTCCCTTTTAATGGCCCTCCTTTAGGATGAAATCCAAACTCCTTATCCTGGTTTAGAAGATCCCATTAGTATTTCCCTTTGCAGCCTCAGCATTTGCCACCTCCCTTTTCACACCTTTATTCATTGTTCTTGTGGTGGAGCCATGTCTTGTCAAGTCTCCATGCCCTGCTTTCCATATTTCTTTGTATGGTACACACTTCGCCTTTGCTAACTCTCCCTATTCATCTCTCAGACTCATCTTAGATATCATCTTTTCTAGAAATCTTTCCCATGAACTCCTTCATCCCCAAATTGGTTTAACAGCCCCTGTATGTGAACCTTTGACCCCCACCCCTTAACTTATTAGCACTTAACACACTGTTTGACAATTATTTATTTACATGTCTGTCAATACCCTATCACTTTTAGGGTAACTGTATCTTTATCTCCCCTTCCCCAGTAATTAGCATAGAAAGTGGCATATAGATAGATATTCAAAAAGTGTGTCCTGAATGAGTGATTAAATGAATGAATGAGCTCATGAATGGAGTATACACTTGAATTCACTTACCTCCATAAGGCTGATATATGGACCCTGATTGGCCCTTCTTAAGATGGCCTGCAACTAATGAGAACACTTTTTGCCATTTCTCTCCTTCCAGGTAGGGCTGTCCTGGGCTGTATAAAAACCACACTGGAGTGATTAAGAATAGAAAAAGATGAACTGGCCTTTTGAGTCATAGGTCATCCCTAGTCCCTAAAACTGTACTTATGGAACAATAGAGCTAGCCTGAATTAATTAAGGAAGAGTAGGGGAGATAAATTCTCTTCCTGAGAAACACCAAGTTCCTAACGATCCATCAGCCTGGAGCACAGATGGGATGGAGGCCAGGCCTAAAAATACATCAGCCCTAGGTGACATCAGGACTGTGTTCTTTTATGTCTAATTCACCCCAGATGGAAGGGAAAGCACTTGAAAGTCTTTGAAACAGGCAGAGAAACATATATCATGCTGGGAATGACTATAGGGGCAAAAGGCCACTGTGGATTTCCTTGTCAGTGAAAATGAACTCTAGTAAGAATTTCTATAAGGAACCAGCAGAAACATCCTTGTCATCATCATTTTGAATTAGTATTTATTGAACACACAACAAATGATAGTCTCTGCTCAGAACATCTGATGAAAACCATTCCTGTATCTATAAGGGACGAGGGAATACTTGCCACTATTTTAATGCCAGTCACCCAGCCAGAACACAAAATGAACTCTTATGAATATTTTCTAAAGCATAATGAGGAAGGAACCTTAGATTACATGCAAGCATCCTTGATTACTGTTTTTTCCACTTGCAGTCGCTCTGCCCACAAGCTACATCACAACCATAAAGGAAGAGAAGCAGGACAAAAGAGGAAGAGTCAAGGCACAATCATGACAGAGGCATCAAAAATTGGGCAGGGTCACTTCATAGATGTTTGCAGATGGCAACAAATATCAAGGGAGAACCAAAGGAATGGAGCAGTAGGAACCAGCCTTGTTCATCTCATGGCTCCTCCCTGCACTAGTGTTTTTGTTGTTGCTATTGATGCTGTTGTTTGGTCACTAAGTTGAGTCTGACTCTTTTGTGACCCTATGGACTGCAGCCTGCCAGCCTCCTCTGTCCATGGGATTTCCCAGGCAAGAATACTGGAGTTGGTTGCCATGCTGTTCTCCAGGGGAATCTTCCCAGTTCAGGGATGATTGAACCCATGTCTTCTGCATTGCAGGTGGATTCTTTACTGCTGAGCCACTTGGAAAGCCCATAAGTGTTTTTACCCAACCTTTAAGCTTTGGGGTAAGTGACAGAAGATGCAGAATTCTGAAGAACTGCTTGATTGTACAGCTTTCAACTGAGGATCTTTCTTATTATTTTGTATTAAAGGGCACTTTGGGACTTGGAGGCCAGTGGGTACTCACCAGCTAGATAAACATTTGAGAGAATTATTGTCCTTGGTGAATTTTGTAAATAGCCACTGACCCACTGATTTAAGGCAAAGTGAAAATGAATGATGAGTTAAAAAGCACACAAACACTGTGTTACATGACTGACAAATGGGTAGCAACTGGCCTAATCTCAGTACTTCTTTTCAAGGCTCCCTTCCCTCCTCTTTCCCACCCTCTCCAATTCTGCCAGAACTCAAGGCTTGAGGCAGTGGTCAAGCTCCAGGGTGTAAGAATTGGTGTTCCTCATGATGCTCTCCACCAACATGATAGGCTTGGGGTTTCTTCCAGCAAAGCAAGAGAGCCAAGTGCAAATCAACATGGCTGCGGCTGCGCCACCTCCAGCACAGTAATAGGCCCAGCCAAGCCGACAGGTGCCTGTGGAAACAGGGATAGAGACATAAGGGTTAGATTGTCTTCTCATACATTCTCTTGGAGATGTTAGGGTTAAAGTGAGAGTAGGAAACAGTGAATGAGACTAGGCTCACTCTCTTCTCTTTCTTCCTTTGCTGATGGCCGGTATTAGCTTTAGCAAGAGGTTATAACATGTTATTTTGTTACACATTTGTAACAGAATGGGGGTGGTGTGGGTAACGGCAGTGGTGGTGATGCCAATGACAGTGATGACAAGAACAACTTGATAAGTGTCAAGAACTATGTTAAATTCTTTAGACATATATCTCATTGAACATTATAGTAACTATAGGAGTTAGGTACTCTTATTATCCCTACCTATTTTATACAAGATGAGGCAACCTAGGCACAGGTTTGTGGAAAATCACACAGCTAGGAAGTGGTAGAATCAGGATATAAACACTTGCTCATCCTAACTCTGCAGCTCCGCACTTTTAACCACACTGATATACTACACTACATGAACTGTTTTCAAAGAAGTATATCCTGTATCATGGGGAAATTTGCAAGCAAAATCAAATTACTTGCTCCATGCCATGTGTCTCTATTCTAACCTAATCTTTCAACATCCAGGGAAGAAATATGCACTGTAATCAAGGCCAATCTTCTAAGGGGTAGTTTCAGTCTAAAGGATAATGGGAAAAGGCACCTGTTCACAAACATCCACCCCACTCATCATTTATTCTAACACAGGTAGATTCTTTTCTTTGAAGTATTTGTTTTTTCAGAGATCCATCAGAAAAAGCCAATGCCCAAAGAAAGAGAACTATTATATCACAAGGTATCCGAGTAATAAGTAACTGCTAAAATCAAGTGCTTAAGCGAATAGGACTCCAGAAATTGGAGTAGATGCCCAGTGATACAAAATGGCAGAGGAATCCTGAGGGGAAAAAAAAAGTGGCTTTCACCTATATCATAGTCCTATAGAAAGCAAGTTCTGACTATAGTCAGTCAGTGGTGATGTCAAGACTGATTTTCAGGGCAATTTACATTTATTAATTGAAGTAGAGTTGATTTACAAGATTATATTAGTTTTACATGTACAGCATTGTGGTTCAGTACTTTTACAAATTATAGTGTTAGTCACTCAGTCATGTCCGACTCTTTGAGACCCCGTGGACTGTAGCCCAACAGGCTTCTCTGTCCATGGGATTCTCCAGGCAAGAATACTGGAGTGGGTTGCCATTCCCTTCTCCAGAGGATCTTCCCAACTCAGGGACTGAACCCAAACCCAGGGATTGAGCTCAGGTCTCCCGCATTGCATGCAGATTTTTTACCACCTGAGCCAGGGAAGCTCTTACAGATTATACTTCCATTAAAATTTATTATAAGGCAATGGCTATAATTCACTGTGCTATACAATATATCCTTGTTACTTCTCTATTTTATACACAGTAGTGTGTATCTCTTAATCCCATACCCCTATCTTGTTATGCCCCCCTTTCCTAGTCCCACTGGTAATGAAGTTTCTATTCCGTATCTGTGAAACTGTTTCTATTTTGCCATATACATTCATTTGTAGTATATTTTAAAATTCCACATATAAGTGATATCATACAGTACTTGTCTTTCTCTGTTTGACAAATTACTAAGCATAATATTCTCTAGATCCATTCATATAGCAGCAAATGGCAGAATTACATTATCAATATTTTTGTGACAGAGTAATAGTCCATTGCATTGGATTGGCCAAAATGTTTGGGTTTTTCCATACAAACCACCCTCCTCCCAATATATATATATACACCCCACATCTTCTTTATCCTTTCATCTGTTGATGGACATTTGGGTTGCTTTCATATGCTTTTTATTGTAAATAATGCTGTTTTGAACATTGGGGTGCATGTATCTTTTTGAATTAGTGTTTTCATGTTTTCCTGATATATACACAGGAGTGAAATTGTTAGTTCATACAGTCGTTTTACGAGGACTCTCCAAACAGTTTTCCATAATGTCTACAGCAATTGATATTCCCACCAACAATGTACAGTGTTCCCTTTTCTCCATGTCCTCACCAACATTTGTTATTTGTAGACTTTTTGATGATAACCATTCTGACATGTGTGAAGTGATGTCTCATTGGTTTGACTTGAATTTATGATAATTAGTAATATTGACTACCTTTTCGTGTACCTGTTGGCCATCTGTATATCTTCTTTGGGAAAATCTCTATTCATATCTTCTGTCCAATTTTATTTAGTTTTTGTTGAAATATAGTTGATTTACAACGNGTCGGATACAACTGAGCGACTTCACTTTCACTTTTCACTTCCATGCATTGGAGAAGGAAATGGGAACCCACTCCAGTGTTCTTGCCTGGAGAATCCCAGGGACCGGGGAGCCTGGTGGGCTGCCGTCTATGGGGTCGCACAGAGTCGGACACGACTGAAATGACTTAGCTTCGCTTAGCTATAGTCTTTTAGATTATTTTCCATCATAGGTCATTAGAAGGTACTGACTACAGTTCCCTGTGCCATAAAGTAGGTCCTTCTTGGTTGTCTATTTTACATATAGTACTGTATATTTTATTTTATTTTTATTTATTTATTTTTTTTTTACTTTACAATATTGTATTGGTTTTGCCACACATCAACATGAATCCACCATGGGTGTACATGTGTTTCCAATCCTGAACCCNGTACTGACTACAGTTCCCTGTGCCATAAAGTAGGTCCTTCTTGGTTGTCTATTTTACATATAGTACTGTATATTTTATTTTATTTTTATTTATTTATTTTTTTTTTACTTTACAATATTGTATTGGTTTTGCCACACATCAACATGAATCCACCATGGGTGTACATGTGTTTCCAATCCTGAACCCTTCTCACACCTCCCCCTTCAACACCATCTTCTGTCCAATTTTAAATTGGTTGTTTGTTTTTACAATATTAAGTTGTATGAGCTATTTTTTAATATTTTGGATATTAATCACAGTAGGTCATGTTATTTGCAAGCATTTTCCTCCATTTCACAGGTTATCTTTTTATTTTGTTGATAGTTTCCTTTGCTGTGTGAAGGCTTTTAAGTTTAATTAGGTCTCATTTGCTTATTTTTGCTTTTATTTCTTTTGCTTTGGAAGACAGACACTCAAAAAAGGCAATACTACAATTTCTGTCAAAGAGTGTTCTGCCTATGTTCTTTCCTAGGAATTTTGTGGTTTCAGGTCTTACATTTAGATTCTTAATCCATTTTGAGTTTATTTTTGTATATGGTATGAGGAAATATTATGGTTTTATATATAGCAGTCCAATTTTTCAAGCACCACTTACTAGAAAGACTTTTTTCTCCATTGTATATTCTTGTCTCCTTTGTCATGAATTAATTGACCATAGTGTGTAGGTTTATTTCTGTTCTATTAATCTACCTGTCGTTTTTGTGCGAATACTATGCTATTTTGATTATTGTAGCTTTGTAGTATAGTCTGAAATCTGGAAGGGTTATACCTCCAGCTGTTCTTTTTTTCTCAAGATTGCTTTGGCAATTTTGAGTATTTTGTGGTTCTACATGAATTTTAGAATTATGTGTTCTAGCTTGGTGACAAATATTATGAGTATTTTATTAGGGTTAGGGTTTTAATATTTAGGGATTAAATAAGGATTGCATTAAATTTGTAGATTTCTTTCTTTCTGTTGTATAGCCATTTTAGCAATATTAAGTCTCCTAATCCAAGAGCATGAGCTAGCTTTTCCATTTCTTTGTATCATCTTCAGTTGCCTTCATCAGTATTTTACAGCTTTCAGAGTATAGGTTTTTTACCTATTTGGTTAAGTCTGTTCCTAAGATTTTTTTTTTTGATGCAGTTTTAAAATGGGTTTTTTAACTTTATTTTTCTGATAGTTCATTAACAATGTATAAGAAAGCAAAAGGCTTCTGTATATTAATCTTATATCCTGCAATGCTACAGAATGTATTAATTAGTTCTAATAGTTTTTTGGTGAATACTTTAGGTTTATTTATATGTTGTATTGTGTCATCTGTAAAAAGTGACAGTTTTACTTCTTCATTTCAATTTGTATGCTTTTTCTTTTTCTTATCTAGTTACTATGGCTAGCACTTCCAATACTATGTTAAATAGAAATGGCAAGATTGAGCATCACTGTCATCTTCCTGAATTTAGAGGAAAGGATTTCAGCTTTTCACTGTTGAATGAGGATAAGTTAGCTGTGGGTTTACTATAACTGGTCTTTATTATACTCAGATACATTCATTCTATACCCACTGTGATGGGGGTTTTTATCATGAATGGATATTGAATTTTGTCAAAAAATTTTCCTATGTCTATTAATCATATAATAATCATGTGATTTTTATTTTATTAATCTGTGTATCACATTGATTGATTTGTAAATACTGAAGCATTCTTGCCTCCCTGGAATCCCACTTGATCATAGTATATGATACTTTTTATATTTTGTTGATTTTGGTTTGCTAATATTTTGTTGAAGATGTTTTCATCTATGTTCATCAAACATATTAGCCTGTAATTTTCTGTTTTTGCAGTATCTTTGTTTGCTTTTGGTGTAAGAGTAATGATAAAATGAAAGTGTTAGTTGTTCAGTTGCGTCTGACTCTCTGTGGTAGCAGTTGTTATTTCTCCTCTTTCATTTCTTATTTTGTTTACTTGGACCTTCTCTCTTTTCTTATTGGTGATGCAGGGTGAAAGTTCATCAATTTTCTTTATATTTTTAAAAAACAGATCTTGGTTTCATTGATCTTTTCCATTTTTTGTAATCTTTATTTTCTCTCTGATCTTTATTTTCTTTCTTCTACTGACTTTGTTTTGTTGTTGTTGTTGTTGTTTGTTTTCTAATTCCTTAGGTTAGGTTGTTTATTCAAGATTTTTTTTTCTTAAGGAAGGCCTTTGTTGTTATAAACTTCCCTCTTAGAACTGCTTTTGCTGAATCTCACAGATTTCGATGTGTTGTGTTTGAATTTTTATTTATCTCAAGTATTTTCTGATTTCCTCTTTGGTTTCTTCATTGACTCGTTGATTTTTTAGTAGCATGTTGTTTCACTTCCATGTGTTTGGGCTGGAAATGGAGGGGCTAGAGCTGGAGCCAGTGTGAGGCGGGACTTCTGCTCAGTGGCTGTTACTACCCTATCAAGGATTGGATCTGATCCCATGTTGCTGGAGGAAAAGCTCTGAAGTCTGAGCTCAAGCTGGCTTTGTCGTCTTTATGCATGTATTTTCCCCTCTCCCTAAACCAGGACCCTTGTCCCAGAGATGGAGAGTGCTAAAGTAAGGGGGCCTCATGCAGGCTCTCTGCTTAAGTCAGCTGCAGACAGTGATTGAAACTGTCTCCCATAAGCTGCCTATACGGATGACTGAAACTGTTTCCTCTCTGCTCAGACAAAGCCTCAGATGCAAGATCCCTTTGTTCCTCATAGCTGACTACTGCTCCAGCCTCTGCCACCCATGCTACCATGCCATATCACAAGGCAGGCAGGGTCCATGTGAACTCTCAGTGTAAATTGGGGATTGAGCTATAGTGGAATCCTCAGAGGTCTAGGCTGCTTCTGATACACTGCTCGAATATGCACTCATGATAGCCATTGCTATTCTACCAAGATTTTGCCCTAGGACCTGATCACCTCTGTATCCCATGGTTGAGTCTTCTTCTTGGTTGTGGCTGCCCCAGATCCAGTGCTACATTGTGATGTGGAGTGAGTAGGGCTGGAGCATTTGCTTGGTTTGGGCTGGGGCACAGCAAGACATTCATGGGAAACTGGGCAGTCACCAGAGAAGAGCTCTCTATGCCCTGCCTAGGGAGCAAGCAAGCATGTGTACACAAGCACATGAGCAGAGTTCAGGCTTCCCACAACCCTACTCCACCACCCCTCAAGAATCCCTGTGGTTTTCCAACAAGCCAAAATGGCTTGTCTCCTATACATAGGACCCCAGGACTGGGGACCCAGTCTGTAACTCTCACTGTCTCCATCCTTGCATTATCCCTTCCCAGGGACTCAGGTCCTTTTCTTCCTTCCTATCAAATTACGTATGTATCTTTCATATAGACTTCCTTGTTCAGGAGTCCTTCTGCCAATTACCAGATGATTTTCAATGAGACTTTTCCACACATAATACATTTTTGATGTTTTTATGGGGGGGGAGGATATAGTCCCCACGTCCTCTCACTTCACCATCTTGATCGATCTCCCCTCATGACAATTTGTTTCTCAATAACCAATTATTTATTTTCACATGGTTCCCACTGACTCTTAATTTTCCTTGTTTGTATTGTCTGGTTGGCATGTTATATAAAGAGTCTAAGATACCCCCAATTTAGGCTGCTTTCCTTTTCCGTTAGGGCCAGGCTAACTTATCCCTAATTTCTCACCATAGAAATAATCTTTCTACCACCAGTGCATCACTCATGCTATCTCTCTTGCTATAAATAGCTTCTTTCCTTTTATTCACCAATTCATATCTTCCTAAGAATACCCTTCAGGATTCAGCACCTCCAGGAAATCTTCCCTGGCTAACCCCATTGAGCTCAAGTCACCTCCACCAGATAGCCCTCCAGGAATTTAGCTATATACCACTTACATAAGTATATCTGTTAGACAAAATGTTGGAAAGAAGATTTTCATATCATGTATTTTTCATTTACTCGTTACCTTCTTCCAGATTGTTGGCTCAATAGAATAAATGTATTTGTTTCTTTTTTGATAATGCCCCCCATGCTCTGTCAACAGTGGATGCTCAGTATGATTTAGTCTAACAATACTTCAAAGACAGATATATTTGCATTTTTAACCCTCAACACCCAAAACTATGACTTAAAATTTGAATTAAAATGACAAAACCAGCTATTTTATTTGTTTCTGGAATGTGCTATAAGGCATAAGCGTATTCTGTTCCTTTTGTCTAAAATGCTTATTGCATGTGCATACATACATATACACTTCCCATCACTCTGTGTAGTCAATGTTCAATCATTCTTCAGAGCTCAACTCCGAGTGTGAAAGAGAAGAAAGGAATCCAACTTTCTGAGTAACTGTAACATGAACAATGACAGTAGAACTCTGGGAAGAGTAAACTGAAAAATATCATCTTGAGGCAAGCAGACAGTAGATGTGGATCCCCCACTCCAACCTTGTCACACCTTCCTTTAGACACTCACTTTTTCATTCACTCTACTCAGTAAAAGTAGGAGGTTTTATATACTTAGGGTTTCACAGAGTGAAAATTCTAGAAAAGGGCAAACCTTCCAGTTTTGCCATCCTTACAAGGAAGGCTACAGGCTATATTGTACCTACTTCACAGACAGGAATTTGAGGCTCAATTTAAAGCCTTTAGAAACTCTCTCAGAAGCAGCAGGTACAGGCAGGGATCCAGATCAAGTATCTTTACTTTCAGTCTGGTTCTCTGCCCTCTATTGTTTTTCTCATCCTCCCAAAAGCCTCTTCCAGGATCCTTAATCTGTAAACCATACAGAGGGGAATCCTGTGTCAATTTGCAGTAGACTCACTCACCAGAGCTTCTTTCCCAACCCCTCAAATGAAAATCTCCTGTGCTCACATGACAGAGTAGGCAGGAACCAGCTTTGTGGAGGGGCCACTGTTGGAGAGTTTCCTCCTCTCTGCAATGCTTCCAATCTAGTCTACGCAGGCATCAGAAGTCTCAAGCTGCTGCTTCAGTTTCCTGTCTGGTCACTCCCACCCCCATTGGAGGGGCAGAGCTTTTTCTATTAGGTCCATGCACCCTGCGGCCAGGGAAAGACTTGTTTCTGTAAATGAAAGGAATAAATGCATAGCATGCCATTACTCCAAAGCCCTAAGCAGGAAGAAAGCTGACACAGTGGGCAGCTCCAGAGTGAAGAGCTAGCTAGAAAGATCTTAATAAACCTTATTGAAGCCAAGTCAGAACCAGGTATCCCTGGGCTAAAAGCCAACACCAAAGTGCCCCCACTGCCATCCAAAGTACAGAATTTCCTCTCACAGAGATGCCAGTTAAGCCACCAAACAGCATCTAAGCCCAAGGCTGCTATCACACAGGAAATCAAAGAGAAATAGCAGAAATATATCTCCTATGCAATCCTCTCCCAACAACCTTACCTGTTATCTACCTGAGGGAACAGAGAGGTTACAACATTAGCATTGCAAATGAGGGGAAAGAGCAAACCTTTTAAGAACTACATTTCCAAGTTGAGAGATGCTGTCATTATTCACATACTCCACAGAAAGCTTGGACACTGGTCTCATGGCCTACAGAAGAATTCGTGTTTTCTGTGGAAGGATGTAAAAGTAGGAAGCCGTGGGAATAAGCTACCACACTTTACCTCCAATCACCTTTTAATGAAGCCCCATGGAACATCACCAATCCCTAAATTCTATTTCTTGAAATACAGTTGATCCTTCTATTCATCTGACAAATATTTATTAACTATCTACTATGTGCCATACATTTTGAATACATCATCTCATTTGCTTCTCACAACAGCCATGATTATTTCCATTTAAATCTGAAGATTTCATAATCTCAGAAAGTTAATTACTTTACCAACTTACAAGTGTCAGAGTTGAAATTTGAATGCCAGGACTAAGTCCATGGTTATCCGTTTCAACCATGCCAGGAGATTGGAATCAACAATACAAGTTATTATGGCCCAAGTTTTGTGAGAAAATATGATACTTTTGGGCTTCCCAGGTGGCGCTAGTGGTAAAGAACCCACTTGCCAATGCAAGAGATGTAGGAGACTCGGGTTCAATCCCTGAGTCAGGAAGATCCCCTGGAGGAGGGCACGGCAACCCACTCCAGTATTCTTTCCCGTAGAATCCCATGGAGAGAGGGGCCTGGCGGGCTGTAGTCCATAGGGTAGCAAAGAGTCAGACATGACTGAAGCAACTTAGCACACACACACACGCATGATACCTTCACCTAATTAATTCACTGTTCTTGGTCTCAATTTCCTTTTTTCTAAAGTGAAGGGAATTTTACTGGAGACATTTCTAAAGGCAGCTTCCAATTCAAATTTTCCATTCTATTATGAATAATGATAAATGTTTTGAGAGACATACAAGTAAAAAATGTACGTAATATCCAGGGAAAGAATTACTTGTAGCTGAGAGGATTTAGGTTCAGGTAGGGTTTTATAGAGTAGCTAGCATTTCAGCAAGACTTTAGTCATGAAAAGTGGGCATTCTGGGCAGGGGGAGAGGTTGGTGAGCAAAGTTATACAAGTGAGAATGCAGACCACATGGTTGAGAAACAGCACTCCATTCAGAGTCATTTCAGAAAAGAAGCTGTAGATGGCAAATAATGAGCGGAATCTAGACAAGGAAGGATCACGACTCTGTCCATCTTTCCCACCAGGAGTGGAGAACAATGGTAATTTCTGATCAGATAATGATATAACAGAATAAAGTTTCTCATCCTTGGCACTATTGACATCTTAGGCCAAAGAATTCTTTGTCGTAATGGGGGTGGGTAGTGTTGCTCTGTGAATTGTAACACCCTGGCCTCTACCTGCTAGATGTCTTCAATTTATCCCTCCTCCACTGAACTGTGAAAACCAAAAATATTGACCATATCCCCAGGGTGGAGGTATTAAGAACCACTGAGTTAGAAGTATAGTTTGGGAGATTAACCTAAAAGCTCTGTGTAAAAGGCATTGGAAGTAATCCTGTGCTATAGGCAGAGACCAGTTAACCAGAGGCCACGGATGCTGCAACACATCCAACAATACGCAAAGAAGCCTCCCACCACAAAAAATCATCTGGACAAAAATGTTCATATTTTCAAGACTGAACAACTGTCATCGAGGCAAACACCACAATTTTATACTTTGTATTACCTCCAAAATGAACCTTGATGACTGAAAGATTACCCCAGAAGAATAGATTCTTCTTCCTTAAGAACAGCTATGCATGGTTCCTCACTGACCTGGCAAGCTGGCTGAAACTGGGGCCTGGTCAACCTTGAGCATTCTAGTGTGCTAGCCCAGGGAAGCTGGGGAAGGTCAAGGAGAAAGATCTCATAAGGTATTGAGAAGGATATACTGATTTCCTGAGAGTGAAGAAACTGGAGTCTTTGAAGAAATCTCTTAACCCTATAGGATCTCAGCTCTCTCACTCTTAAAATGGGAGAAAATAATTAAGTACCTTTGTAAAGATAGAGCAATAGGACGAGATGAATTTTTGAGATCACCTTCAGAAATAGCCAGGCTCACAGGTGCCTAGCCTTTCAGCCTGAATGCATGGACTGAGCCTGCATGCTGGAACTGTTCAAGGACCTGTGTCCCCAGAAAATACTGCAGTGAGCTGACATCACACCTGGGGATTGTATCTACATACACGAGTAGTTATCTGTGACATGAAAGACTGGGTGGCAGGATAGGGTGAGAGAAGAGGTCCTAACTGCAAATTAGCTTTATGCAAAGCTTCTAGATAAGCTTTGAGATAAGCCTGTTTCTTTTTGTTCTCTTCTGTATCATTTCTAACACCCTCTCTGTGAGTCATTCTATTCTAGTGTTGAATTTGCTGTGACAAGATCCCTCATAAGAGTTATTAAATCATCACTCAGCAATGGGCCTGACATTTAAATCAAGAAATGTTGCCTTTTATTCCAAGCTGCAAATCAAATTGGTTTGGAGTTTGACTGTTTCCTTTGATTCAGCATTAAGTTATGTTATTACATCTCCACTGTTTAGAGAACAAATTATCATTGTCTGCTACTTAAACTGACCCTCCTCCCTAGAGATCTAGTCTTATGCTTTCAGGGACTTGGTGTCTGGCCAAATGTCAATGGTTCATGATGAGCAAGTGGGAAGGGATAGCCATAAGCTAATGCTTTTCGTGGGGCCCAACAGTGGTATGGGTGTCAGAGTTGGGAATAAGAGTAGGAATGAGTCTGATGGAGAATATTTCTCTGCAGGGGGCATGGTTGTAGTTCCAGCTTGAAAGCCAAAAATGCCAGTGAAGTAATCCAAAGAAAAGAGTCTTCCGTGGAGGAAGAGAAGAGAGGCATAAAAACAGAGTGTGCCCACTTTGGAAGATACTTTCTCCAGTTCAGTTCAGTTCAGTTCAGTTGTTCAGTCGTGTCCGACTCTTTGTGACCCCATGAATCATAGCACACCAGGCCTCCCTATCCATCACCAACTCCCAGAATTCACTCAGACTCATGCTCATCGAGTCAGTGATGCCATCCAGCCATCTCNGTTTCTTGAGTTCCTACTTTTGCACTCCAGTCCCCCATAATGAAAAGGATATCTTTTTTAGGTGTTAGTTCTAAGAGGTGTTGTAGGTCTTCATAGAATTGTTCAACTTCAGCTTCTTCAGCATTACTGGTTGGGGCATAGACTTGGATTACCATGATATTGAATGGTTAACATATTCATACCATATGATCCAGCAATCACACTACTTGGTATTTACCCAAAGGAGTTGAAAACTCACAGCCACAGAAGAACCTGCACACAGATGTTTACAGCAACTTTATCCATCATTGCCAAAACTTGGAAGCAACCAAGATGTCCTCTATCAGGTAAATGGATAAGTAAACTGTGGTACATCCCAACAATGGACTATTATTCAGTGCTGAAAAAAATGAGCTTTCAAGCCATGAAAAGACGTGGGAAAACCTTAAATGCATATGACTAAGTGAAAGAAGCCATTCCCCAAAGACTACATAGTGTACCATTTCAAGTTTATGACCTTCTGGAAAAGGAAAAAAGATGGAAACAGTAAAAGGATCAGTGGTTGCCATGAGTTGCAAGAGTGTGGGAATGACTAGGAAGAGCACAGAGGACTGCTTAGTTCAGTTCAGTTCAATCACTCAGTTGTGTCTGACTCTTTGCAACCCCATGGACTGCAGCTTGCCAGGCCTCCCTGTCCATCACCAGCTCCCAGAGTTTACTCAAACTCATGCCCATTGAGTCAGTGATGCCATCCAACCAACTCATCCTCTATCGTACACTTCTTTTCCTGCCTTCAATCTTTCCCAGCATTGGGGTCTTTTCAAAGAGTCAGTTCTTCACATCAGGTGGCCAAAGTATTGGAGTTTCAGCTTCAACATCAGTCCTTCCAATGAATATTCAAGACTAATTTCCTTTAGGATGGACTGGTTGCATCTCCTTGCATTCCAAGGCACTCTAAGGAGTCTTCTCCAACACTGCAGTTAAAAAGCATCAATTCTTTGGCACTCAGCTTTCTTTATAGTCCAACTGTCACATCCATACATGACTACTTGAAAAACCATAGCTTTGACTAGACAGGCCTTTATCGATAATGTAATGTCTCTGCTTTTTTTAATAACAGAAGATAGAGCAGTGAAATACTCTGTAGGATACTATTGGGTAGGCCAAAATGTTCATTTGAGTTTTTTTCTGGAAGATGTTTTCCCAAATGAACTTTTTGGCCAACCCAAAATAATGATGGATGTACATCATTATACATTTGCCCAAACTCATAGAAGGTACAACACTAGGAATGAACCATAGTGTTCAAACATGGGCTCTGGGTGATTATGTTGTGTCAGTGTAGCTTCATCAGTTGTAACAAATGTACCACTCTGGTAGGGGTGTTGATAATGGGGGAAACTATGCATGTGTGGGAGCAGATACTATCCAGAAAATCTCTGTACCTTCCCCTCAATGTTGCTGTGAACTAAAACTTATTTATTAAAGTCTTAATAAAATGAGAGAGAAAGACTGAGGGAAGTCTGTCTTTTCAGTTTCTCAAGTCTTCCTTTTTAGAATCATTTGATGAGACGCTAGGCTCCTGAAAGGCTGGAGGAGGAGACAGAGAAGCAGAGATATAGAAAGAATATAGCAACCACTTACACCCTGAAAACTGATAAGGGCTAAATAAAATGGAATGGAGTTTATAGATACATTAAGTTTTGATTTCACACGTGCTGCTGCTGCTGCTAAGTCACTTCAGTCGTGTCTGACTTTGTGTGACTGCATAGACANAGGAGGAGACAGAGAAGCAGAGATATAGAAAGAATATAGCAACCACTTACACCCTGAAAACTGATAAGGGCTAAATAAAATGGAATGGAGTTTATAGATACATTAAGTTTTGATTTCACACGTGCTGCTGCTGCTGCTAAGTCACTTCAGTCGTGTCTGACTTTGTGTGACTGCATAGACAGCAGCCCACCAGGCTCCCCTGTTCCTGGGATTCTCCAGGCCAGAACACTGGAGTGGGTTGCCATTTCCTTCTCCAATGCATGGAAGTGAAAAGTGAAAGTGAAGTCGCCCAGTCGTGTCTGACTGTTAGCGACCCCATGGACTGCAGCCCACCAGGCTCCTCTGTCCATGGGGTTTTCCAGGCAAGAGTGCTGGAGTGGGGGTGCCATTGCCTTCTCCATTTACACATGCATATATACTCAATTGTGTCCAATTCTTTACAGCCCCATAGACTGTAGCTCACCAGGCTCCTCTGCCTATGGAATTTTCCAGGCAACAATACTGAAGTGGGGTGCCATTTCCTACTCCAGGGGATCTTCCCAACCCAGGGATTGAACCCACATCTCATGTCTCCTGCATTGGCAGGTCTGGTTGTTTATGACTAGCGTCACCTGGGAAGCCCTTGATTTGACACAGGAGTTGGCAAAAGTCAAGTTCTGAGAGCTAATACTTCAGGAAAAGACTTGCTTGTGACTTGAGATCAGTGGAAAAAAGACCTAGATATTAGTGTGGTAGAGGAGAAGCTGATGGAGGCAAGCCTCAAGGTAGGGCAAGAAGGAATAAATCTGCTTTGAGAATATAAGCAGCTCCAGGGTGTAGAGAGAGGACTGAAATCCTGTAGAAAGAGAAAATACAAATTCCAGCAACTCATGGAGTCAGAATGTTGGGAAGTGGTTGATGAAGAATACAAAGAGAACCATATTAACAGCTGTTGTTTGGTGTGTGTGTGTATGTTTGGTTTTTTCTTTTCTTTCTTTCTTTCTTTTTTTTTTTTTTTTTTGTCTAATTTAGTCCAATAACCAGGAAATGTGGAAAACACTGCTCAAGCCTTAGGTAGGCAAAATAAGGGAAGGAGTGACTGCAGGATATAGAAGGATCTGCAATGGGAACCAGCATAGTGCTCTCAACCTCAGTACCCAGAGCAGAGTGATGGCACAGATATGAGCTACACAGGATGTCTGGGGCTTTCATATCCTTCATCATGTCAAATCAGGCTGACTACAATGGCCCTGAGGGAAAGACCCTCAGCTACAGAGAGATACCTAAATTTCCTTTGGAATTCCAAGGAGTAGTTTGAGAGGGGAAGGACTAGAGAGAGATCAAAGGAGGCAGTGGGACTAAATAAGACAATGAGACTAAAGGGGAAGGTGGAAGAGTATGAGAGGAAAGGCAGGGGGAGTTTGTTAAGAGAACATTAGGAGAAGAGCAGAACACTTGAGAACACAATGCACACTGAGTTGAGATCTTCAACAGACCTCTTCCTCATGAGGGTCCTATTTTTTCCAAAGCAGACTCAGCTCAGGAAAAACAGGTACTCCCTTCATCACTGCAGCACCCTCTAAGCTTATGAGACCAAATCTCCAACCCACTGCCCCAGTTGCTGCTTGGTGTGTGTGGTTGGTGGACTAGGAAAGCAGTGAGGAAGAGGGCAGGTTGTTACTTGCTTATTCAACATATTTTTTTCCATGGGGACCTGGATTTAGTGCTAAGCATACTGCTGACTTCACGGTCTCCATGAAAGTGAAAGTGTTAGTTGGTCAGTCATGCCTGACTCTTTATGATCCCATGGACTGTAGCCCACCAGGGTCCTCTGTCCGTGGAATTCCCTAGGCAAGAATACTGTAGTGGATACCTATTCCCTATGCAGGGGATTTCCTGACCCAGGAATTGAACGTGAGTCTCCTGCATTGCAGGCAGATTCTTTACTGTCTGAGCCACCAGGGAAGGCCATAGGTAGCAGCATGAAAACATTTTTAATGCAGGCAAGGCCAAGTTAAATGAGTAGAGAACCTTCTCTGCTAGATTCAGTACAAATGCATTATTGTCAAAGATAAAACAAAGTCAGTGAATTCAAAGGTACCCACACCCACCATAGCCCCCATGAAAAGATACCCAAGCCATGAGAATAGCTCTCTTCTCACTTGCTTCACTGAATATGAGTATTAGTAAGAGCTTAGACTGTAAGCCAAGAACTTATGGAAGATTCTTGGAGCCTCTCAGGCTCCCTTGTTAGAGAGGAAGGCAAATCAAACAAATAAACAAGAAAACTTCTGAAAACTTCAGTAGTTCAGGTAACCTTATATTATTGCTAGTAGCCACTATTTGGCTGGCTCAGTCAAATATGCCAGGGAGGTAGGACACTCTGAGTTGCCAACTCCGTCTTGGTCCAACCTGATGTTCTAAAAAGCAAGGGAAGACCACGGCACTTTCTAGAAAGTCAGGGTAGCACTCTGTACAATCAAGTCCTCACAGTGACGGAGATGTCCTGATTTGGTTGTTTTCTTGTTTTTACACAAACTTCTGCTGAACAAATTGAGTCCTATTGAAATCTTCCCCACCACTACTGAGCATTTGATTCTCATCTATCCTCATACTTTGCCAGCCTACTTTTCCTATTTATATCATTTCTTGCATCACTAGCCTGAGGTCCAGCTACTCTGCTCAAGTTTTTTATTCCACTGGGGGTGAGGAGAAGGAATTATGTCTCAGACCAATATAAATTATGCTACTGGGTCTTTACCAAGATTGATCCCCTACTTGCTCCTGAAAAGACCTCCATGTCACTCTGTGTTGTCCTTTGTATACTCCATCAACTACACTTAGGGTTCACTGGAGGCTCAGTGGTAAAAAAAAAAAAAAAAAAAAAAAAAATTCCCTGCCAATGCAGGAACTGCGGGAGACTGGAGTTTGATCCCTGGGTTGGGAAGATCCCGTGGAGACAGACATAGCAACCCATGCCAGTATTCTTGCCTGGGAATCTCATGGACAGAGTAGCCTGGCGGGTTATAGTCCATGGGGCTGCAAAAAGTTGGACATGACTGAAACAATCAAGTACACACAGCACACTTGGAGCAGGTTCTCACAAGAACTTTGGGAATTACTATAGACTAAAAGTCTCTGTCCCCCAAATGCCTATGTTAAATGCTAGTGCTCAGGGTGATGGCATTTGGAGTTGGAGCCTTTCGAAGGTGATCAGGTCATGAGGACAGACTCTTAATGAATGGAATTAGTCTTCTTATAAAGGAGGAGAGCTCCCTTGCCCCCTTCTACCATGTGAAATACAGTAAGAAGATGGTCATGTACCAAATAAGGAAGCATTTCCTTACCAGACACTGAATCTGATGACACATTGATCCCAGACTGGCCAACCTCCAGAACCGAGAAAAAAACATTCTGTTGTTTATAAGCTACCCAGTCTTTGGTATGTCTCATAGCAGTCCAAACAGAGTTTTATTTTTTCTTTTAATTTAAAAAAACAGCTAAGGAAGTGTTGGACCTCTAACTCAGTATGAGCTCTCTAGGATATTTGACCTCTATGAATAAAAAATTAGCCTCTCTTCTCTAAAATCTCAATAGACCTCTTCTTGCATCCACCTAAATTTTCTCAGCTAATTAGGTCTGCAACTGGAATATAAATAGCTAATATTTGTCAAATGCCTCCATGTGCCAGGCACTGTGTTAAGCTCTTTAAACATATTGTTCTCCCATATGCAAGATCAACAAATCAGATGTAGAACAAGGAAATAAAGTATTAGTGTGATGAGTGTAATGAAATAGAGTGACAAAAGGGTACAGATTAGGGGGGTCAAATCCAGCTTGAAGGGAGCAAGGTGTTGTCAAGAAAAATAAAAAGGTAGGTGAGGAAGACCAGAAGCTGACAGTGGCTCAGATCATGAACTCCTTATTGCAAAATCCAGATTCAAATTGAAAAGAGTAGGGAAAATCACTAGGCCACTCAGGTGTGACCTATATCAAATCCCTTATGATTATAACTGGAAGTGACAAATAGAGTCAAGAGATTAGATCTGACAGAGTGCCTGAAGAACTGTGGACAGAAGTTCATAACATTGTTCAGGAAGCAATGATGAAAATCATCCCCCAAAATAAATTTTAAAAGGCAAATGGTTGACTGAGGAGGCCTTACAAATAGCTGAGAAAAGAAGAGAAATGAAAGGCAAAGGAGGAAAAGAAACATATACCCATTGAATACAGAGTTCCAAAGAATAGCAATGAGAAATAAGAAAGCCTTCCTAAGTGAACTATGCAAAGAAACAGAGAATGGGAAAGACTAGAGGTTTCTTCAAGAAAATTAGAGATATCAAAGGAACATTTCATGCAAGTTCTGTTCAGTTGCTCAGTCGTGTCCGAGTCTTTGTGACCCCATGAATCATAGCACACCAGGCCTCCCTGTCCATCACCATCTTCCGGAGTTCACTCAGACTCATGCCCATCGAGTCAGTGATGCCATCNGGTGACAATATACAGCCCTGACACACTCCTTTTCCTATTTGGAACCAGTCTGTTGTTCCATGTCCAGTTCTAACTGTTGCTTCCTGACCTGCATACAGATTTCTCAAGAGGCAGGTTAGGTGGTCTGGTATTCCCATCTCTCTCAGAATTTTCCACAGTTTCTTGTGATTCACACAGTGGGTATAATAAACAACAGAGATGCTGTGGACCTAACAGAAGCAGAAGAGATTAAGAAGAGGTGGCAAGAATACACAGAAGAGCTATAGAAAAAATATCTTAATGGCCCGGATAACCAAAATGATATGATCATTTACCTAGAGCCAGAAATCTTGGAATGTGAAGTCCAGTGGGCCTTAATAAGCATCATTACAAACAAAGCTAGTGGAGGTGATGGAATTACAGCTGAGCTATTTCAAATCCTAAAAAGATGATACTGTGTGAAAGTGCTGCACTCAATATGCCAGCAAATTTGGAAAACTCAGCAGTGGCCACAGGACTGAAAAAGGTCAGTTTTCATTCCAATCCCAAAGAAAGGCAATGCCAAAGAATGCTCAGACTACCACACAATTGCACTCATTTCACATGCTAGCAAGGTCATGCTAAAAATCCTCCAAGCTAGGCTTCAACAGTATATGAACTGGGAACTTCTGGATGTTCAAGCTGGATTTACAAAAGGCAGAGGAACAAGAGATCAAATTGCCAACATCCACTGGATCATAAAATAAGCAAGAGAATTCCAGAAAAACATCTACTTCTGTTTCATTGACTACACTAAAGACTTTGACTGTGTGTATCACAAAAAAATGGGGAAAATTCATAAAGAGATGGGAATACCAGACCACCTTACCTGCCTCCTGGGAAATCTGTGTGCAGGTCAAGAAGCAATAGTTAGAACCAGACATGGAACAACGGACTGATTCCAAATTGGGAAAAGAGTACATCAAGTCTGTATACTGTCACCCTGCTTATTTAACTTTTATGCAGAGTACATCATATGAAATGCCGGGCTAGATGAAGCGCAAGCTGGAATCAAAATTGTTGGGAGAAACATCAATAACCTCAAATATGCAGATGACACCATCCTTATGGCAGAAAGCGAAGAGAAACTAAAGAGCCTCTTGATGAAGGTGAACAAGTCAAGAGTGAGAAGGCTGACTTAAAACTCAGCATTCAAAAAACAAAGATCATGGCATCTGGTCCCATCACTTCATGGCAAATAGATGGGGAAACAGTGGAAATAGTGTCAGAATTTATTTTGGGGGGCTCCAAAATCACTGCAGATGGTGACTGCAGCCATGAAATTAAAAGATGCTTGCTCCTTGGAAGAAAAGCTATGACCAAACTATACAGCATATTAAAAAGCAGGGATATTACTTTGCCAACAAAGGTCTGTATAGTCAAAGCTATGATTTTTCCAGTAGTCAGCTACAGATGTGAGAGTTGGACCATAAAGGAGGCTGAGCATTGAATAATTGATGCTTTCAAACTGTGGTGTTGGAGAAGACTCTTGAGAGTACCTTGGACAGCAAGAAAGTCAAACTAGTTAATCCTAAAGGAAATCAACCCTGAATATTAATTGGAAGGACTAATGCTGAACTGAAGCTCCAATACTTTAGCCACCTGATGCAAAGAGTCGACTCACTGAAAAAGATCCTGATGCTGGAAAAGACAGAAGGCAGGAGGAGAAGGGGACGACAGAGGATGAGATGGTTTTATGGCATCATCAACTCGATGGACATAGGTTTAAGCAAGTCTGGAAGATTGTGAAGGACAGGGAAGCCTTGCGTGCTGCAGTCCATGGGGTCACAAAGACTGATATGACTGAGCGACTGAACAAGAACAATAACAAGGTGAGGAAGGTGAGAAGGGTACCTTTGATCAAAGGGCAGAACACATGCAAGGTTGCCAAAGTTTGAAAGAACATGGTATTTTCAGGGTGGCTGGGTAAGAGAAACTTGGGTGGTGATGGAAATGATGGTCAGGGTCCCTATGGACCATGTAAAGGAATCTGGGGTTTATTCTTAAGGCAGTGGGGAAACCATTGCCAAATAGTGAGAATGACATT
>SJYA01003356.1:138298-198052 GCA_006410615.1 Neotragus moschatus | reverse complement strand
GCTCAGTGAAATTGTAGGGGCTTTCATTTGAAAGATACATTTGTACACAATTCTTTCCAGTTCACCTGGATGGGGCTTGGAGAAGATGGTTTGGCAAAGTCATATGACACAATACACAGACATATATTTTCACCCCTGTATCATTAACTTAGCCAGAGAATTGATTTTAGCATGTGCAGAAGTTGCCCCCGGTTTTCTTTCTGTTTCCCACCTTTGAAACACATTTAATTTTACTTTAAAAAAATTCCTTCTGGGTCAGTCTAACATATAATAATAGCAGTTATCTTTAACATTTTCTGAGAGGAGACACTGTACTAAACATTTTAGGTATATAATTTCATTTTGTCACAAGAACCCAGTGAAATGGTTGCTGCAGTATTAACACCCCTAATTAAAAAATTATACCACCTGACCACCTAACCTGCCTCTTGAGAAATCTATATACAGGTCAGGAAGCAACAGTTAGAACTGGACATGGAACAACAGACTGGTTCCAAATCAGGAAAGGAGTACATCAAGGCTGTATATAGTTACCCTGCTTATTTAACTTATATGCAGAATACATCATGAGAAGCGCTGGACTGGAAAAAACACAAGTAGAGTCAAGATTGCTGGGAGAAATATCAATAACCTCAGATATGCAGATGACACCACCCTTATGGCAGAAAGTGAAGAGGAACTAAAGAGCCTCTTGATGAAAGTGAAAGAGGAGAGTGAAAAAGTTGGCTNAGAAATGCTGGGCTGGCTGAAGCACAAGCTGGAATCAAGATTGCCAGGAGGAATATCAATAACCTTAGATATGCAGATGACACCACCCTTATGGCAGAAAGCAAAGAACTAAGGAGCCTCTTGTTGAAAGTGAGAGAGAAGAGTGAAAAAAATTGGCTTAAAACTAAACATTCAAAAAACTAAGATCATGGCATCTGGTCCCATCATTTCATGGCAAATAGATGGGGAAACAATGGAGACAGTGAGAGACTTTATTTTGGGGGGCTCCAAAATCACCACAGATGGTACCTGCAGCCATGAAATTAAAAGACGCTTGCTCCTTGGAAGAAAAATTATGACCAACCTATATAGCATATTAAAAAGCAGAGACATTACTTTGCCAAAAAAGGTCTTTCTAGTCAAAGCTATGGTTTTTCCAGTAGTCATGTATGGATGTGCGAGTTGGACTATAAAGAAAGCTGAATGCCAAAGAATTGATGCTTCTGAACTGTGGTGTTGGAAAAGACTCTTGAGAGTCCCTTTGACTACAAGGAGATCCAACCAGTCCATTCTAAAGGAAATAAGTCTTGAATATTCATTGGAAAGACTAATGCTGAAGCAGAAACTTCAATACTTTGGCCACGATGTGAAGAACTGATTCATTTGAAAAAAAAAAAAAAAAAAACCCTAATGCTGGGGAAGATTGAAGGCACGAGGAGAAGGGGACAACAGAGCATGAGATGGTTGGATGGCATCACCGACTCAATGGACATGAGTTTGAGTAAACTCCAAGAGTTGGTGATGGACAGGGAGGCCTGGAGTGCTGCAGTCCATGGGGTCGCAAGGAGCTGGACACGACTGAGTGACTAAACTGAACTGAATTTAAAAATGGTTTCTGATTTTAAAACAAAGGTTTAGGATACAGTATAATCCTTGAGTAGCAGGGAAAGACAAACATTCATTAAAGATAAGGAGAACAAAGAAAGCCAATGTTGAGGTTTATAGAGGGAAATCGAGTGGAGGAAAACGGAAACAAAGAAATGAAGCGTGAATAATGTTCTTTGATCGGAGGACCAGAGGCAAGACCAGGGAAGCGGCAAAGAAGAAATCCGCCTGACTTTACTGCCACCTCATGGTGGTCTGATGTATAGACAACTGGTTCACAATTCAGCCTTGTTTCTGTGAGCCTACTAGACCCTCTCCAGGACACTGGATAAGGAAATAAAGCCAAGTGAAGCTGAGGACCTGCCCTTGGGGACTTTTTAGAGCTTGTCTCCCTCCAGGTGGCGCTAGTGGCAAAGAACCCAACTGCTAATGCATGAGACTTAAGAGACACCGGTTCAATCTCTGGGTCGGGAAGATCCCCTGGAGGAGGGCATGACAACCCACTCCAGTATTCTTGCCTGGAGAATTCCATGCACAGAGGAGCCTAGAGGGCTATAGTCCATGGAGTCGCAAAGAATCGGACATGACTGAAGTGACTTAGCACACATGACACTCACTCTGGAGTCACCAGGCTAGATACCAACCACCCTAGAGATTAACTACTCCAGGGGTAAGCACCCTCCTCTCATATGGGGAATTTTAGGAAAGACAGAAATGTCTGTAAGAACCACCATTTTTTCTATTACATTCAAAATGAAAATAGCTTAGCATTCCATGAGATGTGTAGAATCTCATTACTTTAAGTTTGTCTCTATTTTTAATAGAAGATGGTCAGTGAAAAAACTTGCCCTGAATTTTAGCTACTGAAATGAGAGGGAGGAGGAAGTCAACAAAGCAACTTTTTCATATTTTATCACTTACACTTGTTGGGCATTGTTTTCATAAATCAGGTTCAAGTAGACTTTGTCATTTCATGAACAAAACCATCGCTGAAAGTAGATAAAATTATCTTCACTTTAGCCATAGGGAAATAAGGTGTAAAGAACTGAACTCTGCATGTGAAATCTATAAAAGCCAAAATCATTAAAAAAAAAAATAGAATAAAATGGTTACCAGGGGCTGGGGTGAGGGAATAGGACAGATGTTAAGGATACAAACTTGCAACAAATATTAAGTAAGACCTTGAGATCTAATGCACAGTACAGTGAATATAGAAAACAATACTGTATTATAGTCACCAAACTTGCTAAGAGACTAGAACATAATTATTCCAATCACTACAAAGAAATTATAATTACACAATGTAATATAGGCGATCACTACAATAAAATAAAGAACTAAATCACTTGGCTATGATCACATAGTAAGATGGCAACATAACCACTCTACAATTTGTTCATTCTACTCAGTGCAACATTTAGAGAGTGCTAAGAGCATGCCAGTACCAGGGATCTGCAGTTGAATTAAGTTTCTCCCTTACCCACTGATTCCCTCCTCCTCCAGCTTAGCCCAGCTTCCTCTCAGGGTGGAGACTCCTCTCTGGTTAGAGACTTCTCTCTGGGTGGAGACTCCTCTCTGAGTGAACTAGGAGGGCAACTGAAAAACCTTCAGCAACACCTGAACCACAAGTTTTCTAGAAGGACTGGCTGCCCAGGGCATTCTAATTGATGCTGCCCATCAATGAGATGCTTTTGGCAATGCCTTTGGCCAATCCTTGGACTCCACCCCCATGTTGTTGTTTAGTTGCTAAGTCATGTCTGACTCTTTGCGACCACATGGACTGCAGCACACAAGGCTTCCCTGTCCTCCACTATCTCCCAGAGTTTGCTCAAATTCATGTCCATTGAATTGGTAATGTCATGGATGACTGATACTAAAAGGCTCCTTTCTTCTAGGAGGGTTGCCTTAAGTAGATTGGCTTATTTCGTTACTATCTTTCTGGTTTTTAAGAACAAAGTAAGTATGAAATTGGATCAAATGTCTCCCCACAAAGGTAGGTGGGAGAGCCAGCACCGCATGACTGAAACCCTAAGACACCATTCCCATGGCTGACACCATTGGAGCTCTAGAGAAACACTTCTCTAAATCGGTTGACTTACCTCCTCAGGAGAAAAGATAATTGCACCCATATGCCACGAAGGTTTTTGGATTGTGCTAATGCTCATGTGGAAGTGAGAAACTGTTTAGAAAAACAGGGAGTGTGTCTGGCTGGCAGGAAGGTTTAAATAAAAAAATAAAAACATATTATTTAACTCATCAAATTCATCCCACATGAAGCATGTGTGAAGCAAGATAATTGGTTCTTTACATCAACAGCTAAATATAGATTTGTGGGTTTTTTTATAAAAGCATGTAAAAATGTTGCATAATATTTTTAGAAAACATATAAACTAGAAGATTAAAAAAAAAAAAAAGGTAGGCAGGTCATGACAGGGAGCTCGGTAGGTATTTGGGGCCTCTGGTTGTTCATCAGCTAGTCCAAAGCTCTCTATGTCAAAACAGGGAAACCAAGGCTCAGAATGGGAAAGTAACATGCCCAAGTAAGCTCAGGAAAATTAAAACCCAACTGTTCTGAAACCCAGGCAAGGGCTGTTTCTACCACACTCTGCTGCCCCTCTGTGGACAGGAGCATGTATTAAGCTGTTCTATTGTGCTCTAGTGAGCACAAGAACACTCAGTCCCTAAAGAAGGAAACTGGTAGAGAGGAAATATAACAGGAAATCCCTGTAAACTGAAACCATAAAAGCTAAACCCCGAGTCACCGTAAAAGGCTTTGAACTGGCAAGAATGACAGGAAATGATGGAAAAATAGAGGAAATGGGCCTCTGAGAGAGGAAACAGGGAGCACACACAAGGCTTTCAGGTAGACTCTGTTGTGGGCCATTATCAAGCTGACTGGGTCCTTCTCACCCTCCCTCCCAGAAGTCAAGCCTGGGACATCTTTTCCAAACAGGCTCTTGAAAAATGGGCTTATTACCTACTAATAGCAGGTTATATTTAGTGCAACCTAAGCAAAGAACTAAAGAGCCTCTTGATGAACATGAAAGAAGAGAGTGAACAAGTTGGCTTAAAGCTCAACATTCAGAAAACTAAGATCATGGCATCTAGTCCCATCACTTCATGGCCAATAGATGGGGAAACAATGGACACAGTGACAGATTTTATTTTGAGGGGCTCTAAAATCACTGCAGATGGTGACTGCAAGCAAGAAATTAAAAGACACATACTCCTTGGAAGAAAAGCTATGACCAACCTAGACAGCTTGTTAGAAAGCAGAGACATTACTTTGCCAACAAAGGTCTGTCCAGTCAAAGCTATGGCTTTTCCAGTAGTCATGTATGGATGTGAGAGTTGGATTGTAAAGAAAGCTGAGTGCTGAAGAATTGATGCTTTTGAACTGTGGTGTTGGAGAAGACTCTTGAGAGTCCCTTGGACTGCAAGGAGATCAAACCAGTCCCTCCTAAAGGAAATCAGTCCTGAATATTCATTGGAAGTACTGATGCTGAAACTGAAACTCCAATACTTTGGCCACCTGATGCAAACAACTGACTCATTGGAAAAGATCCTGATGCTGGGAAAGATAAAGACAGGAGGAGAAGGGGACAATAGAGATTGGATGGCATCACCAACTCAATGGACATGAGTTTGAACAAGCTCCGGGAGTTGGTGAAGGACAGGGAAGCCTGGTGTGCTGCAGTCCATGGGGTCGCAGAGTCAGACACGACTGAGTGACTGAACTGACTGATTGAGTGTACTAAATGTTTTTATGCATGTTTTACTTCACTTAGCCTTCTCAATAACCTTAGGAAAAAACATATTTTTATCCATCCCCATTAATGGAAATGCAGAGAGGTTGAGTAGTGCAGCCAGAGATGCACAACTATTTAAGTGGCAGGGCTCACATTTGAACCCAGGTCTTTCTACCATTAGCCTGTGTTGTTATTCATCATGCTTTGTACAAGTGTCTCCTTGCTGTAATAGAGGCTTTTTCTGAAAACTAAAGTACTGAGAACCTTTTCATTTCAACAACTGGTATCATTATAATGACAATGATGATACCAGACAACAACTATTGGCAGGTTACTATATTTCAAACCCTGTACTAGGTGTTTTGCATGTGTGATGTCATTTGATCCTCACAACAACCCAGGAAGTAGCAATAAGCTCCCAAATGCTAAAAGATTTGCCCAAGGTCACAGAACTAAAGGTGTAGTGATGATAAAGCCCACTCTTAACCACTAGCCAATCCTCTCATGGGTTCTTCTCTGGCTCCTACTCTTGGTGAAGCCAATTAAAGGCTTGGTGAAGGTAGCATTAAATGCATCAGAGCTCAAGTTGAACCAAGATAGATTCATTTGTATGGATCAAGTCCATGAAATCTTTATTTGATATCTAGAGTTCAATTAACAACCATCAAAACACCTTTCTCAGCTTATATCTTTCATTTGCTTAGTCAAATCGCACTTGGCTATTGTTGGCAGCTGTTGTCTGACTCTTCCCTTCTTACTGAATAGGTGATACATTTAACAAACAGATATTGGACTGCCATTGAGCAACATCTTAGTAGTATATGTGAGGATCAGTGGGCTAGTCTCAAATCCCTAGTGGGGACTTGAGAAAGTCACTGTGTTTGTTGGATTTTATTACCTATAAATGAGACCACTGATTGATCTGCATGGTCCCTCTCCTTGTAGGTTTCAGTTCAAGCTCATGATTCTTCTTTTCTATTTAAAATATTATTCATTAATTTCTTATTTTTATTGAGATACAATTGACATATAAAATTATATTAGTTTCAGATGTACAACATAATGATTCACTATATGCATGTATTATGAAATGATCACCAGAGTAAGTCTAGTTAACATCCATCACCACACATTTTTCTTATGAAGAGAAATTTTAAGATCTACTCTTTTAGCAACTTTCAAATATACAATATAGTATCATAAAATATGACTTCCCTGATGGCCCAGATGGTAAAGAATCTGCCTGCAGTGCAGGAAACCCAGGTTTGGCGATCGGGAAAATCCCCTGGAGAAGGGGATGGCTACCCACTCCAGGATTCTTGCCTGGAAAATCCCATGGAGAGAGGAGCCTGGTGGGCTACAGTCCATGGGGTCATAGAGTCTGATGTGACTATCATTAACTATAGTAACCATGCTATACATTACATTGCTAGTACTTATACATTTTATAAACAGAAGTTTGTACCTTTTGATTCCATTTACCCATTTCACCCAGTGCCCACTCCTGGCCTCTGGCAACGACCAACCTATTTTCAGTATCTAAGAATTTATTTTTATCTTCTGTCAGTTGTTTTTTTCAGATCATACAGTACTTGTATTTGTCTGTCTGACTGATTGATATTTCACTTAGCATAATGCCTTCAAGGCCAATCCATGTTGTTGCAAATGTCAAGATTTCC
This sequence comes from Neotragus moschatus, assembly GCA_006410615.1. Taxonomy (NCBI): domain Eukaryota; kingdom Metazoa; phylum Chordata; class Mammalia; order Artiodactyla; family Bovidae; genus Neotragus; species Neotragus moschatus. The sequence continues at coordinate 191,031 of SJYA01003356.1, read as the reverse complement.
TTGCTTTCTAAGGCTGAATAATATTCCTTTGTATACATTTTCTTTATACATTCATTCATTGGTGGACATGGTAAGGTTGTTTCTATGTCACGTCTACTATGAATAATTCTGCAATGAACATAGAGGTACATATATCTTTTCAAGCAAGAACCTTTGTTTCCTTTGAATAAATACCCAGAAGTGGAATTTCTAGATCATATGGTAGTTCTATNCATAGAGTCTGATGTGACTATCATTAACTATAGTAACCATGCTATACATTACATTGCTAGTACTTATACATTTTATAAACAGAAGTTTGTACCTTTTGATTCCATTTACCCATTTCACCCAGTGCCCACTCCTGGCCTCTGGCAACGACCAACCTATTTTCAGTATCTAAGAATTTATTTTTATCTTCTGTCAGTTGTTTTTTTCAGATCATACAGTACTTGTATTTGTCTGTCTGACTGATTGATATTTCACTTAGCATAATGCCTTCAAGGCCAATCCATGTTGTTGCAAATGTCAAGATTTCCTTGCTTTCTAAGGCTGAATAATATTCCTTTGTATACATTTTCTTTATACATTCATTCATTGGTGGACATGGTAAGGTTGTTTCTATGTCACGTCTACTATGAATAATTCTGCAATGAACATAGAGGTACATATATCTTTTCAAGCAAGAACCTTTGTTTCCTTTGAATAAATACCCAGAAGTGGAATTTCTAGATCATATGGTAGTTCTATTTTTAATTTTTTGAGGAACCTCCATACTGTTCTCCATAGTGGCTATACCAATTTACATTCCCACCAACAGTACTCAAATGTTCCCTTTTCTCCACATCCTTACCAACATTTGTTATTCCCTGTATTTTTTGATGGTAGCCATTCTAACAGGTGTGAGGTGATATCTTACTGTGGATTTTATTTGCATTCCTTGATGATTCGTGATGTTGAGCACCTTTCTGTGTACCTGTTGGACAACTGTCATCTGCATGTCTTTTTTTGAAAAATGTCTATTCATATCCTCTGACCATATTTAAATTAGATTTTTTAAATTACTGATTTATATGACTTCTCTCTCTCTATATATATATATATATATAAACATATATATATTTTTTCTTCCATTTGGTAGGTTACCTTTTCATTTCGTTGATGGTTTCCTTTGCTGCACAGAAGTTGTTTAGTCTGATGTAGTTCCACTTGTTTAACTTTGCTTTTGTTGCCTTTGTGTTTGGGGTAAAATCCAAAAAAAAAAAAATCATTGCCAAGATCCATGTCAGGGAGTCTACAGCCTATGTTTTTCTGCTAGGAGTTTTATGATTTCAGGTCTTATGTTAATGTCTTTAACCCAATTTGAGTTACTTTTTATGTATGGTGTAAGATGTGGTCCAGTTTCATTCTTTTGCATGTGGACATCAAGTTTTCCTGACACCATTTATTGAAGAGACTACCCTTTTCCCATTGTATATTCTTGTTTCCATTATCACAGATTAACTGACACATGTGTGGGTTTATTTCTGAGCTCTGTATTCTCTTCCATTGATCTCTATGTCTGTTTTTACCCCCAACAGTATACTGTTTTTGACTACTATAACTTTGTAATATAGTTTGAAATCAGGAAGTGTGGTGCCTCTAGCTTTGTTCTTTCTCAAGATTGCTTTGGTTATTCAGGGTGTTGTATGGTTCCATACAAGTTAATTTTTTTCTTTAAATGAAGAACAAGAAGAAAGTCAATTCCCTAAACTTGACTGGTGGGTAAGAGCCAGGTAAATGATTTTTCCAGCGGGGTAGAGCAGTCACTAGGGGAGGACTGGGACCCCGTGGCACCTGGAAGATGGACTGAGAAATAGGAGAGCAGATGCTAGAAACAGGAGAAGGTTGGAAAAAAAGAGTTCAAACTTTTGGAAGGCAAGGGGGTTGAGATATATTTGCAACTATAAGTTTTTATTTTGAGACCTGTATCTTCCCTCTCTGCCTCAGATTGTTTATCTGACACACACACACACACAGACACACACACACACACACACACACACTCAAACACATACGCACACATACAATCTCTTTCTCTCAAGAAGATAAAACCACATAAGGAGTAGATATCCCAGAAGACCAGAGAGAGACCTTAGGTAGACTGCATATGATCTTAGAGCTTGGAACACCAAAACTTTTCTATATATCTTTATCTTTCTTCTATGATCAAGTTTTACAGGACCATTTATGTGCCTTTATGATGCAAGTCAAACCCAGAGGCACTTTAAAATTTCTCATGAATATTCATTCCATTGAAATTCTTTGAGAATTCCATCAGGTCCAGCCACTGCCTTATTTATTTGTACTCTGATTACACTAAAAGATTGATAGGGAACTCAGGCTGAGTCCAGGTGGTGGAGGTGGGGGAGAGAGGATGAAATGCTGGGTATTTTCCATGGGGTTTCTGACATTTGTTTCTGAAAACAATAGAGCTAAAGTGTATTTTAAGGCAAAAAAATCTCAAATGACTCAAGACACACGCTCACCAATAGAGAGGGGGAGAATCAATGTAGTACACACAGGACAGTGAATCAGGAGACAGGCTCCACTCATAGTTCTGACTTCAACTTGCTGTGTGACCTTTTACAAATGGCCATACCTCTCTATATCTCAGGACTTTCTCATTATAAAATAGGCATATTGCCATCTTCTGTGCATGCACTTTTGAGGATCAGATTAGCTCATACCCATGAGAACACATTGCAAATGTGATCCATTCATAAAGTACAAAGAGACCTTACCTTAGAATCACATGCTAAAGATAACACAATGGTTTTATAAACTTGCTTGAAAACAGCAATCTGACATTAGAAGTATTTAGCTTCTCTAAATTCTCAATGGGGCTCATTTGTGTACCCAACACTTATAGGCCATTGGGCATGAAGGAATCCCATAATAGTTCTGTAGCTCTAAGAGGATTTGAATACACAGCAAAGCTGAAGTATGTGTATTAGGACATCAGTTGAAATCAACTGAAATATCTGCTTCTATTGTCCTTCCTATCCCCTTCATCTCTCTCAGACTAGTCAGGGTAAGAAACTTTGTTCCTTGGGTAGGGTCCATGTCTTTCTTGGCTCTGAGTCTCTCCCTTCCCAAAATACAGAGCACATAGTAGGGTACAGAGTCTAGAGCAGAATCAAAGTAATGCCATCATTTGACTCTCTACTCTCCAGGATATTCTACTTTGTTAGGAAGCCCATCACCTATTTTAAGTCAAATACTGTGCTAGGTCCTTCAGTACACTTTTTCTTATTTCACTGCAACTACAACACTCCATGATTAGCCCACCAGGCTCCTCTGTCCATGGAATTTTCCAGGCAAGAATATTGGAACGGGTTGCCGTTTCATTCTCCAGGGGATCTTCCCGACCCAGGGCTCAAAGCCGCATCTCCTGCATCTCCTGCATTGACAGGCAAATTCCTTACCACTGAGCCACCTGGAAAACCCCATTGTATCATTAGTATCTTTCGTTTCACAGAGAAGGAAACTGAGACGCAGACATCAATTGCCCCACAGGTGGCAGAGTGTGGATAACAACCAAGTTGTTTGACTCCAAACTCTGACCTTCCCATATACCATGCTGCCTCTCAAGGAAAAGAGAACAAAAGCCTGGATACTGGACACTCAGGGTACTTTTCTCCTAGTTTATCATCCATCCTCACAATATCTAAGGTATGTGAGGATGCTTCCCCACTACCTGAATTTCCGGAGTATTAAAGAAAGGTCTAAGAAGAAAGGCTGTACTTCTAGCATTGGCATTCCCAAATCTTGGTATTCACAAGCTTGGTATTCCTGTCACATCATAAAATAATTCTTTTAAATTCTATTACATCTTTTACCATTGCTCCTGGCACCTCTATATTACAAGGGAACAACTGCTAATAGAATTGTCATTGTCATATATGCTTGGACAGTTGACTAGAAATAGGTCAAGATTGCCACAGACTATCTCATGTTTTTAGTATTAACCAGGAAGCTGTATATTGTCACCCTGCTTGTTTAACTTATATGCAGAGTACATCATGAGAAATGCTGGGCTGGATGAAGCACAAGCTGGAATCAAGATTGTCAGGATCAATAACCTCAGACATGCAGATGACACCAAATGGCAGAAAGTTAAGAACTAAAGAACCTCTTGATGAAAGTGAAAGAGGAGTGAAAAAGTTGGCTTAAAGCTCAACATTCAGAAAACTAAGGTCATGGCATCCAGTCCCATCGCTTCATGGCAAATAGATGGGGAAACAGTGGAAACAGTGGCTGACTTTATTNTCATGACATCCAGTCCCATCGCTTCATGGCAAATAGATGGGGAAACAGTGGAAACAGTGGCTGACTTTATTTGAGGGGGCTCCAAAATCACTGTAGATGGTGACTGCATCCATGAAATTAAAAGATGCTTACTCCTTGGAAGGAAAGTTATGACCAACCTAGACAGCATATTAAAAAGCACTACTTTGCCAACAAAAGTCCATCTAGTCCAGGGTATGGTTTTTCCAGTAGTCATGTATGGCTGTGAGGTTGGACTATAAAGAAAGCTGAGTGCTGAAGAATTGATGCTTTTGAACTGTGGTGTTGGAGAAGACTCTTGAGAGTCCCTTCGACTGCAAGGAGATCCAACCAGTCTATCCTAAAGGAGACCAGTCCTGAGTATTCATTGGAAGGACTGATGTTGAAGCTGAAACTCTAATACTTTGGCCACCTGATGGGAAGAGCTGACTCATTTGCAAAGACCCTGATGCTGGGAAAGATTGAGGGCAGGAGGAGAAGGGGATGACAGAGGATGAGATGGTTGGATGGCTTAACTAACTCAATGGACATGAGTTTGGGTAAACTCCAGGAGTTGGTGATGGACACGGAGGCCTGGCGTGCTGCGGTCCATGGGGGTCACAAAGAGTCAAACACAACTGAGTGACCGAACTGAACTGAACTGAAGGAAGGTCCTAATACAGGGGCATGTTATTGGGGAATATGGGCAACAAATGCAAGCCTCAGAAGAATAAGAGACATGAGCACGTGGAAGAATGCAATAGTGAATCAAAAAAGGAACTAGGAGGACTTGACTCAAGCAAAATTCTGTTAATTCCTTCATCCCTATGGATTCACAGAACACAGTGTTTAGTGCACTAAGGAGATGGGCACTGTTGTCCTCGGGCAAATATATGGTGCAGGAGAGAAGGTTAAATAAAGGAGATGAGAGAAGTAATGATCTTGTGGTAAACACAATCGAAGGCCATCAACTTGGGACAGAGACAGCCATAAACAAAATTGCCCTTTTGGGAACTAAGTCCTTAGTGGTGGTGATTGGTGCAGAAAATTGCCAAATGATTACATGCAACTCACATCTCCAGTTTTTCACTCTGGTATTTTATTGCTACATTAATCAAAGCAGCAACTGATTCTATTAGAATAATATTATGCCCATACCAAAATCCAGCCAACATCTCAAGAAAGAAATCTACAGGTTAACAAATATAGATATAAAAATCCTTAACAAAATATGAGCAAACGAAATCCAGCAACATATAAAATGGATTACACACCATGATCAATTAGGATTTGTCCCAGAAATTCAAGGTTGGTTTAATATATGAAAATCAATCAATAAATACATATGATCATCTCAGTAGGTGTAGAAAAATCACTTGACAAAATTCAGCACCTTTTCATAATGAAAACACAACACTAGGAATAGATAAAAGGGAACTTTTTCAACCCAATAAAAGCCATCTATGAAAATAGCCTATGCATGCATGTTCAGTCACTTCAGTCATGGCCAACTCTTTGCAACCCTATAGACAGTAGCCCATCAGGTTCCTCAGTATATCAGATTCTCCAAGCAAGAATATTGGAGTGGTTTGCCCTACCCTCCTCCAGGGGATCTTCCTGACATAGGGATCAAACCCATGTCTTCTGTGTCTCCTGCATTGCAGACAGATTCTTTACTGCTGAGACACTGGAAAAGTTCAAAAATAGCCTAGCCAACATCAATACTTAGTGGTGAAAAACTGGATGATTTACCCCTAAGATCACAGATAAGACAAGGATGTGCACTCTCACAAGTTCTATTCAACATTGTCCTTGAGGTTCGAGCCAGGGCAATTACACAGGAGGATTGGAAAGGAAAATGTAAAACTTCTCTCTTCTCAGATGACATGATCAGGTATATAATAAATCCTAAGCAATCCACTAAAAAATCATTAGAATTAGCAAAGGTGTTCTGCAAAGTTTCAGAATACAAGGTCAATCCAGAAAAGTCATTTGTATTTCTGTACACTAACATGGGCTTCCCAGGTGGCACTAGTGGTGAAAAACCCACCTGCCAATGCAGAAGATGCAAGAGACCCAGCCTCGATCCTTGGATTGGGAAGATCCCTTGGAGAAGGGCATGGCAACCCACTCCAATATTCTTGCCTGGAGAATCCCATGGACAGAGGAGCCTGGCTACAGTCCCTAGGATGGCACAGAGTCAGATATGACTGAAGCGACTTAGCACACACACATACACTAACAATAAGCAATCCAAAAATAAAATTAAGAAAACAATTCCATTTACAATGTCATCAAAAATAACAGAATACATAGGGATATATGTCAGCAAACAAATTGTAAGACTTGCAAACTGAAAACTAAAAAATGTCATCAAAACAGATTTCAGATAACCTGATTCACTGGAACATCATCTTGTGTTCATGGATTGGGAAACTTAATATGGCTATAGAGGTTATATACTCCAAACTGATGTATAGATTCAATCCAAACTCTATCAAAATTCCAGCTCACTTTTTTGCAGAAATTGACAAGCTGAACCTAAAATTCACAGGGAAACACAAGGGGGCCAGAGTAGCCAAAATAATCTTCATAACTTTAGATTTGGCACTACTAATTGTATTCTTAGATATGACACCAAAAATACAAGCCACAAGAGAAAAATTAGATAAAAGAAGATTTCTTTAAAATTAAATAATTTTGTATTTCTAAGGATGTCATCAAGAAAGTGAAAATACAACCTACAAAATTAGAAAAAGTACTTGCAAATCATATATCTGAAAGGGGTCTAGTGTCCAGAATACATTAAGAATTCTTACAACTCAACACAAAAAGGCAAATAACCCAGTTAAAAATCGGCAAAGGATTTGAATAGGCATTTATCCAAAGATATAGAAATGGCCAATAAGTAAATGAAAAAATGCTTAACATCAGTCATGAGGGAAATGAAAATTAAAGTCCCAATGAGATATTTCACACACATTAGGATGGCTATAATTTTTAAAATGTAAAATAAGTATTGGTGAAGATGCTAGAAAATTGAAACCTTTATATATTGCTGGTGAAAATGTAAAATGATGCAGCCACTTTGGAAAACAACTTGCAAGGCCCTCAGAAGGCTTAAATATAGAATTATCATTTGACACAGTAATTCTGTGCCTACCTAGACATACACCCAAGAGAAATAAAAATAGATTTCCATACAGAAATGTGTACACAAAATGTTATAGCAGTATTATTCATTATAGCCCCAAAGTAGAAAGGCCGAAGTATACATCAACTGCTGCCGCTGCTGTTGTTGCTGCTGCTAAGTCACTTCAGTCATGTCCCACTCTAAAGACGGCAGCCCACCAGGCTCCTCTGTCCCTGGGATTCTCCAGGCAAGAATATTGGAGTGGGTTGCCATTTCCTTCTCCAGTGCATGCATGCATGCTAAGTTGCTTCAGTCGTGTCTGACTCTGCAAAAACCTATGGACAGCAGCCCACCAGGCTCTCCTATCCATGGGATTCTCTAGGCAAGAATACTGGAATGGGTTGCCATTTCCTTCTCCATACATCAACTGATAAGTGGATAAATAAAATATAGCTTTACAATGGAATACTATTTATCCACGAAAGGCAGAAGTACTGATACAAGTTACAACATGGATGAACCGTGAAAACATTATGCTAAGTAAAAGGAGTCAGACCTACAAAGCCACATGTTATATTATTCCATTTATCTGAAATGTCCGGAAGAGGCAAATACAAATTGACAGTGGTTGCCAGGGGCTGGGCACAGGGAGGAATGAGAAGTGGCTGCTAACGGGTAACGAGTTTCTTTTGGGGACTGAGAAAATATTCTGAAATTGGATAGTAGTGATGATTGTACAACCATGTGAACATAATAAAATCCACTAATTGTACACTTTAAAAGGGCAAATTTTATACTATGCAAATTTTATGTCAATAAAACTGTTACTTTTTTCAGTTAAAAAAATAAGCTTTACTTTTTAGAGCAGTCTTAGGTTCACAGCAAAGTTGAGCAAACAGTTACAGAGATTTCTCCTCTGCACCCTGTCCCACACACCCCTGATCACCCTCACTGTCAACATCCCACAATGGAGTGGAACATTTTTTATAATTGGTGAATCAACACTGACACATCATAACCACTCAAAGTCCATAGGGTATATTACAAATCACTCGTGGTATCATACATTCAATATGCTTGGACAAAGGTACTTAGTCACTCAGTTGTGTCCAACTTTTTGCAATCCTATGGACTTTAGCCCACCAATCTCCTCTGTCCATGGAGTTCTCCAGGAAAGAATCCTGGAGTGGGTTGCCATTTCCTTCTCTAGGGGATCTTCCCAACCCAGGGATTGAACCTGGGTCTCCTGCATTCGCAGATGGATTTTTTACCGCTGAGCCACCTGGCTATGTCCACCATTATAGTAGATACTCAATCTGACAGAATAGTTTCACTGCCCTAAAAATGCTATGTTAAAGCCATTATTTATTTATTTTTTTTAAAGCAGAATTATAGAAGTAAGAACCCAGTAAGAGATGTGTGCTAAAGTTAGCAGCATCAGTGTCTTGCTTCTTTTTTCTTCAGTCCCTGCCCCAAAGTTTCTTTTTGAATTTCTTTACTCCTTCCTTCACCTATGTGTTTACCAGTCAGCCCCACCCTGAGCCAGGAAAACTGGACATGCGTGCTAGGGTCTTCATTTTGTCACGTATTCTCTACAGCCCTTTCCTTATGTTTGTACAGTAAACAGCTCCCTCCAAAAATGAGTCAGGTAAGGCTCAAAAAACAGTCTGAGGCAACAGAGAGAAAAGGAAAGTACGGGAGCATAAGCTACAGCGAATGGGTGGCCTCATTGTTCCAAAATCCTCTACTACAATTGAAAATACTCAAGGATACCTAGACAGTCCATCCTGGTAGTTTGGACAAGTATTTTGAAATCTTCCAGATAGAGTCTAATCTATTCCCAATTCACAATAATGAATTTAAGCCATTCTCAGAGAAGTTGGCAACCACAGAAGAGTCCAAAGTTATTTCTGTCACCCATTTTAATATTTAACACCTCTTGTCATTAACATGCCAGTAACAATGTAAAAATGCCAGTAATAATTCTCAATGTTTAACTTAGGTTCCTAATGCATGATATAAAACAAATTGCCTCTTGTTATATGCTCAGTGGAGAGTGAAAAGAGATACTATTGATTTGTATTTGAAAAATAGTTGCCTAGAAAGAAATACTAATAAAGTCTAGGACTTATTCAAAGGATGACAGATCTGCAGTCTCTAAGCATTTAGAATCCCTCTGTAGATAAAACTGAAACTGTTAGTCACTCAGTCATGTCTAACTCCTTGCAAACCCATGGACTGTGGCCCACTAAGCTCCTCTGTCCATGGGATTAATCCAGACAAGAATACTGGAGTAAGCTGCCATTTTCTTCTCTAGGGGATGTTCTGGACCCAGGGATCGAACCCAGGTCTTCTGCATTGCAGGCAGATTCTTTACCATCTGAGTCACCAGGGAAGCTCTCTGTAGACAGGGTTGCCCTAAATCAGTCACAGAACTCTGGGTCAAAGTACACAAGGGTGTGGTAAGACATCCGTAAAGAAGCAGAATTTATGTTCCATCCTTGTAAATTATCAAGACCACATGAGACTGAGCAAGATACCACTTCCCACAAGCTAACACAATGAGAAACTCAGACAAGCACCACTAGCAAGTACAGGCCCCTCTAAGAGCACTTTGAGAAACTGATTCCCCGTCATTGCCATCTTGCACAAACCATCTTACCTAACTGAAATTGATTGGAGACATTCCCACACGTTTGCATTATCTCTGGGCTATTCCATCCTAAAGGGTATAATGCACAGCCTGAGCTTATCAGCAGTCCTGGAAAAAAAAAAATAAACACAGGCAGAAAAAAATACAACAATCCTCTGTCATCCCAACATTCCCTCTGGATTAGCTCAGCTCAGATTCTGCCTCTTTCACTCAGAGTTTACCTTTAATCGTTTACTCTAGATATCTATGACACTCAACAGGATGTCTCCTGTGTCATGGGTGGTGAGCTGCAACAGATAGTAAAGGGGCCAACTCATAAAAAAAGGACAGTATTGGGGACTGAGACCAACCAGTGTACATTTAACAGCCAAAATGTTTTTCACAATGATTCACAAAGCTGAGTTGGCCTCTCCAACCAGAGTCCTCTTCTATCTTGGTCTGATTTACAAAGAACAACAGGCAGAGACAGCTACTTGTCCCTACAATTCAGCCTTTTCTAAGAGTCAGGTCAGTCCCTACTAGTTGAAGATAGGTCATGATTTCTGTAACTTGAAATTGTTGCCAGACTGAGATCTACACAAAGTATACACATTATGTAGGCTTCTACTGGTGAGCAGGGGACCACATTCCCTCCTCCAGAAAAACTTCTAAGAGACCATTCCAGCTTCATGCTAAGCATTCCTACTTTCTTTAGCTTTCAAAACCTTCCACTGTGCCCCTTACCTTCATCTCTCATTTTGCCCCTTCTCTTCATCTGTCATTTAATTATTAGAGGGCAACTCTGTGCAATCTTAGTGATAACCTTACTCTTCTGACCAGAGATATAATTTGGGTCTACTTGTTGGCACTGCCTTTTAAGGACATTTGCGTCAACTACAGCTCTTGTTTGCTGCCTAGGTTTACATTTTGTAACCTGTGACCCACCCTTGCCTTTGGTGATCATGAATTGGACTAAGCATTGGCTTCTGACACAAGAGCAACCAAATTCGTGGGCTGGCCAGTAATGGGTGATATATCATGCTCTGAAGGGAATAGCTGGGCCAGATTCTTGTCTCTGGAAATTTTAATCAAGGAACACAGAAACGTTGTGCTAGTTAGCAGATGGAGCAGAAGATAGGGAAAAAACACCAGGAGGTAAAATCAAGTCTGTGTCAAGCTGAAGCCGAGTTCTATCCAAAGTTGTGAATAAACATCAGTTCTGGGTAAGCTGAGCAAGCTGATTAGTAAAAGAAGAGAACACAGTGGCAGAAATCAGATACATCATGAAGGGAAACTCCGCACTGTTCCTGAAAGAGTTAGGGGATTCAGTCCTTGTCGGTGGCTTTCCAGTTCCATTTTTCTTATGTTATAATAAATCCCCTTTTTCACTGGAGAACTCGAGTCTCTGCTACTTACAACCAAGAGAGTCTAACTACAATAACACTATACTTGAGTGCTACAACACAGGTCATGGGATGGTCACCTACCACAAGTCTGGATGCAGAACCTAACATAGTATGCTGCTGCTGCTGTGAAGTCGCTTCAGTCGTGTCCAACTCTGTGCGACCCCATAGATGGCAGCCCACCAGGCTCCCTCGTCCCTGGCATTCCCCAGGCAAGAACACTAGAGTGGGTTGCCATTTCCTTCTCCATTGCATGAAGGTGAAAAGTGAAAGTGAAGTCACTCAGTTGTGTCCAACTGTTAGCGACACCGTGGACTGCAGCCACCAGGCTCCTCCGTCCATGGGATTTTCCAGGCAAGAGTACTGGAGTGGGGTGCCATTGCCTTCTCCGTAATATAGTATAGAGCCCCCACAAAGCAGGTATTTGATTAATGGTGACTGACTGGCATATTTAGAGGTTCCAGAAAGGTTCCAGACAGTGAAAGGCAGGCTGCTCCAGGGACTGCTGGCCTCACCTTTGCTTCTCTTTCTTCAATGAGGAAGATACTCTGTATACACTCTGAGAAGCTAATAAATTCACTTTGCCTTCAGCTGAAGCCTTTTTGAAGATGATCTTAACATACTCGCTAAGCTTGTTGGCAACATGGCAACATGCTGCTGCTGCTGCTGCTAAGTCACTTCAGTCGTGTCTGACCCTGTGCGACCCCATAGACGGCGGGCCCCCCTGTCCCTGGGATTCTCCAGGCAAGAACACTGGAGTGGGTTATCATTTCCTTCTCCAATGTAAGAAAGTGAAAAGTGAAAGTGAAGTCGCTTAGTCGTGTCTGACTCTTTGCGACCCCATGGACTACAGCCTCCCAGGCTCCTCTGTCCATGGGATTTTCCAGGCGAGAGTACTGGAGTGGGGTGCCATCGCCTTCTCCGATGGCAACATGAGCTGTTCTCAATATTCAGTGAGGCCAGAGAAAAAGATATGGACCTAAAGAAAAAACAAGAAGAGTTTAAATAGGAAAACAGAAGGAACTTTCTGATGATGAGAGAGGGTTTAGAAACTAAAAAGAATGACCAATTAAGGTTAGAAATTCCCTTCAGTGGAATGCTTAAAATTAGAAGACATTCTTATCTGTCCGATAGTCTTAAAGGAAATGAAACCGGTCACTCAAAAGACTTTTCTGGGCTCTGGAATTTATCCAGTGGCAATGGAACAGCACTCATTTTTTTCTTACTACAGATAAACTGAAGTCATATGATACGAAGAGGTATGCGCCAAAGTATGTGATCCCAGAGTTTAGACAATGAGTTAAAGACAGAATTGGAAACGAAACCTCAGCCTTTTCCTGCTTTCAGTGTCTACCCTTTGAGAGAAGAGTTGATAAAAAATGAGCTTTTCCACACAGAGTAGGAAGAAAAAAACACCTGTTTATAAAAGAACAGCAGTTCTGTATTCCAGCCTCCACACTCAGATCTCTGGGGTGGGCATGAGCTCTTGACTTTTCAAGCAGGGGCCTGTGTTAGCTAAATGCCTTTCCTGACATGGCTGGAGAAACCTTCCACCTTCTTCAGCCCTCCTGCTCCTTAGACTTTACCATGCTGAGAAGTTCAAGTCACAGATTACCTTTTCCAGGAAACCTTTCCTCACCATCCCCAGTGCCTATCCCAAGCAAAGTTACATTCCTTCCCTGTGCTCCAGAAATACCCTGTGCTTACTTCTGTGATCAGAATATTCTGTGATATAAGCCCTTAAAACTGCCACCTGCTTTCATTACTGGACTGTGCATTCCTTGAAGGTAGGTACCATATTTCTCTTCAACTATGTATCCTTGTTACCTACTTATTACCTGGTATGTAATAAGTGCTCAATAAATGTACCTGTGTCAGAGTATGCTCTGCCTATCTAACAGACCTGTCTCTTATACACATCTTCAGATACATCATGAAGGGAAACTCCGCACTGTTCCTGAAAGAGTTAGGGGATTCAGTCCTTGTCGGTGGCTTTCCAGTTCCATTTTTCTTATGTTATAATAAATCCCCTTTTTCACTGGAGAACTCGAGTCTCTGCTACTTACAACCAAGAGAGTCTAACTACAATAACACTATACTTGAGTGCTACAACACAGGTCATNGGTAGAGATGAGAGGTCATCCTAGACACTCAATACAGCTACAGAATTTTAGAGGAGGAAAGGCCTTTGCAGAGTATCTACTCCAATCCCTCTCCATTACAGATGTGGGTGCTGAGACCTAGAGAGGGAAAGCAATTTACTCAAGGTTGCAGAGCCAGTTGCTGGCAATGCTTTTCTTACTAATTAGAGAGATCCTTAGAAATGCTGTTCTTCTAGAGATAGGTGTCCAGAAATGATCACTTTTGGGCAACAGTATCTATAGTAGGCACTAGGAATCTTATAGGCATTAAGATTCAGAGAAACAGCACAATGGCTTAAGAGAACGAGACAATATTATATACTTGAAAGTTGCTAAGAGAGTAGGCCTTAAATGATCTCACCACAAAACAATTATGTGAGGCGATTTATGTGTTCTCTAACTTTACTGTGATAATCCTTTCACAATGCATATGTGCATCAAATCAATGTATTGTACACCTAACACTTACACAATGTTATGTCATTTGTATTTCAGTGAAGCTGGGGAAAAAGAGAGAAAGAGATTGGGTTCTGTAGTCCCTAGACCTAATTTCAAATTCCAGCTCTGCCCTCTAGAGGCTGTGTGACTTTGGCAAGTTACTTAATCTCTCTGTGCCTCGGTTACCTCATCTTTAAAATGGGAGTAATAGTACTGCAACTTACAGGGCTGTTTCAAAAAGTAGTACTCATAAAGCTGCCGGGCACATAGAATGTGCTCAATAAAGATTTATTACTATTATTAAACAGCAGCCTCTCCCTCTGGCTTTCCCCTCACTTTCTACTTATATTCACCATGCTAATTTCTTCCTCACATTTTTGTCCTCATAACAGCTGAAAAGTCAAAAGCTGAACAAGGCTTGATTTAAAGGTCACCTGCTTGGAGTTGTTTTCTTGCAATTTTTCTCAGGCACCAAGCCAGAAATTAGGAATCTGCCAGGTATGTGTTCTGCCCCAGTACAGGTGGCCACATGCTCTTCTCAACCTTCCTTACCAACCCCCCACCCACCCCCATTCTCCCTCCTGCCTTTCAGACGGATGAGCACAATAGGTTGTAAACATACTTCATGGACTTATAACATACAAGTGCATACTTCATTGCACTTGTAACAGAGGATTATGTCACATTTGATCATAGATGGATAAAGATGTCCAAGAAGACATATTATTTTAAAAACAAAGTCACAGGGTCATTTATTCTCATTGTTGAAAGGTTCTGTGAAGACCCACAAGATCTTCTAGAACTAACACTCAAAAAAGATGTCTTTTTCATTATAGGGGACTGGAATGCAAAAGTAGGAAGTCAAGAGATACCTGGAGTAACAGGCAAATTTGGCCTTGGAATACCAAATGAAGCAGGTCAAAGGCTAACAGAGTTTTGCCAAGAGAATGCACTGGTCACAGCAAACACCCTCTTCCAACAACACAAGAGAAGACACTACACATGGACATCACCAGACAGTCAATATCGAAATCAGACTGATTATATTCCTTGCAGCTAAAGATGGAAAAGCTCTATACAATCAGCAAAAACAAGACTGGGAGCTGACTGTGGTTCTGATGATGAACTCCTTATTGCCAAATTCAGACTTAAATTGAAGAAAGTAAGGAAAACCAACAAGCCATTCAGGTATGACCTAAATCATAGCCCTTATGATTACACAGTGGAAGTGACAAATAGATTCAAGAGATTAGATCTGATAGATAGAATGCCTGATGAACTATGGATGGAGGTTCATGACATTGTACAGCAGGCAGGCATCAAAACCATCCCCAAGAAAAAGAAATGCAAAGAGATAAAATGGTTGTCTGGGGAGGCCTTACAGATAGCTGAGCAAAAAAAGATAAATGAAAGGCAAAGGAGAAAAGGAAAGATATACCCATCTAAATGCAGATTTCCTAAGAACAGCAAGGAGAGATAAGAAAGCCTTCCACAGTGATCAATGTAAAGAAATAGAGGAAAACAATAGAATGGGAAAGACTAGAGATCTCTTCAAGAAAATTAGTGATACCAAGGGAATATTTCATGCAAAGATGGGCACAATAAAGGACAGAAGTGGTATGGATCTAACAGAAGCAGAAGATATTAAGGTGGCAAGAATACACAGAAGAACTATACAAAAAAGATCTTCATGACTCAGATAACCATGATGGTGTGATCACTCACCTAGAGCCACACATCCTGGAATGCAAACTCAAGTGGGCTGTAGGAAGCATCATTACGAACAAAGCTAGTGGGGGAGATGGAATTTCAGTTGAGCTATTTCAAATCCTGAAAGATGATGCTGTTAAAGTGCTGCACTCAATATACCAGCAATTTGGAAAACTCAGCAGTGGCCACAGGACTGGAAAGGGTCAGTTTTCATTCCAATCCCAAAGAAAGGCAATGCCAAAGAATGTTCAAACTACTGCACAATTGCAAAGTAATGTTCAAAATTCTCCAAGCTAGGCTTCAGCAGTACGTGAACCGTGAACTTCCAGATGTTCAAGCTGGATTTAGAGAAAGCAGAAGAACCAAAGATCAAATTGCTAGCATCCATTGAATCATCAAAAAAGCAAGAGAGTTCCATAAAAGCATCTCTTTCTGCTTTATTGACTACACCAAAGCCTTTGATTATGTGAATCACAACAAACTGGAAAATTCTTAAAGAGATGGGAATACCAGACCGCCTGACATGACTCTTGAGAAATCTGTATGCAGGTCAGGAAGCAACAGTTAGAACTGGACATGGAACAACAGACTGGTTCCAAATCAGGAAAGTAAAGATTGCTGGGGAAAATATCAATAACCTCAGATATGCAGATGACACCACCATTATAGCAGAAAGTGAAAAAGAACTCAAGAGCCTTTTGATGAAAGTGAAAGAGAAGAGTGAAAAAGCTGGTTTAATATACAACATTCAGAAAACTAAGATCATGGCATCTAGTTCCACCATGCATGATGCATGCCAAGTCACTTCAGTCGTGTCTGACCCTGTGTGACCCTATGGACAGCAGTCCGTAAAGCTCCTCCGTCCACAGGATTCTCCAGGCAAGAATACTGGAGTGGGTTGCCATTTCCTTCTCCACCAGTCCCATCATTTCATGGCAAATAGATACAGAAACAATGGAGACAGTGAAGGACTTTATTTTGGGGGGCTCCAATATCACTGCAGATGGTGGCTGCAGACATGAAATTAAAAGATGCTTGCTCCTTGAAAGAATAGCTATGACCAACCTATACAGCATATTAAAAAGCAGAGACATTACTTTGCAAACAAAAGTCCATCTAATCAAAGCTATGGTTTTTCCTGTAGTCATATGTGGATGTGAGTAGTTACCTTTGCTGTGGAGACAAGGGAATACAATCAGGGTATGAAGACTTCAACAACATAAGTAATAGTCTATTCCTTAAACCTTATGATGCATATATCTGAAATATTTTATACTATACTTTCAAAAATAAATAAGTCAGTCTGAGAGGCTATGTAGAATTCAGAGTGGCAGGCATCAGCTCTTATTCGGGAAGTTTCAGTTCAGTTCAGTCACTCAGTCGTGTCTGCCACTTTGCGACCCCATGAATCGCAGCATGCCAGGCCTCCCTGCCCATCACCAACTCCCTGAGTCTACCCAAACTCATGTCCATCCAGTAGGTGATGCCATCCAGCCATCTCATCCTCTGTCGTCCCCTTCTCCTCCTGCCCCCAATCCCTCCCAGCATCAGAATCTTTTCCAATGAGTCAACTCTTCGCATGAGGTGGCCAAAGTATTGGAGTTCTAGCCTCAGCATCATTCCTTCCAATGAACACCCAGGACTGGTCTCCTTTAGGATGGACTGGTTGGATCTCCTTGTAGTCCAAGGGAATTGCAAGAGTCTTCTCCAACACCACAGTTCAAAAGCATCAATTCTTCAGCACTCAGCTTTCTTCACAGTCCAACTCTCACATCCATACATGACCACAGGTAAAATCATAGCCTTGACTAGACAGACCTTTGTTGGCAAAGTAATGTCTCTGCTTTCTAATATGCTGTCTAGGTTGGTTATAACTTTCCTTCCAAGGAGCAAGTGTCTTTTAATTTCATGGCTGCAATCACCATCTGCAGTGATTTTGGAACACCCAAAAATAAAACCTGACACTGTTTCCACTGTTTCCCCATCTATTTCCCATGAAGTGATGGGACCAGATGCCATGATCTTAGTTTTCTGAATGTTGAGATTTAAGCCAACTTTTTCGCTCTCCTCTTTCACTTTCATCAAGAGGCTTTCTAGTTCCTCTTCACATTCTGCCATAAGGGTGGTGTCATCTGCATGTCTGAGGTTATTGATATTTCTCCCAGCAATCTTGATTCCAGCTTGTGCTTCTTCCAGCCCAGTGTTTCTCATGATGTACTCTGCATATAAGTTAAATAAACAGGGTAACAATATACAGCCTTGACGTACTCCTTTTCCTATTTGGAACAGGTCTGTTGTTCTATGTCCAGTTCTAACTGTTGCTTCCTGACCTGCATATAGGTTTCTCGGCAGGTCAGGTGCTCTGGTATTCCCATCTCTTTCAGAAGTTTAGGAAGGCACTAAGGAATCTGCATTTAATAAGCACATCAGGAAATTCTTAAATAAGTGCTTCAAGGACCACTCTGAGAAACACTGTGATAGAACTTCCTCTCTAAAGAGATAAACAACCATTAAAAAGAATACATTCGAATCAGTTCTAATGAGGTGGATGAAACTGGAGCCTATTATACAGAGTGAAGTAACCCAGAAAGAAAAACACCAATACAGTATACTAATGCATATATACAGAATTTAGAGAGATGGTAATGATAATCCTGTATGCGAAACAGCAAAAGAGACACAGATGTACAAAACAGTCTTTTGGACTCTGGGAGAGGGAGAGGGTGGGATGATTTGGGAGAGTGGCATTGAAACATGTATAATATCATATATGAAATGAATTGCCAGTCCTGGTTCCATGCGTGATACAGCTTAGGGCTGGTGCACTGGGATGACCCAGAGGGATGGTATGGGGAGGGACGTGGGAGGGGATTTTAGGATGGGGAACACGTGTATACCCATGGCAGATTCATGTTGATGTAAGGCAAAACCAATACAATATTGTAAAGTAATTAGCCTCCAATTAAAATAAATAAATTTACATTTAAAAAAATAAAGAGATAAAAATCAATGATACCAGTGCATAAAGCCCAGGACTGAGAGCCAGAAGGCCTGGGCCACATTCTCTGCTCTGCTTCAAATCTTCTACATGAGTCTTTGCTAATAGGTTAACTTCTTTAAATATCATTTCCCAAACAGAAAGCCACTTTATAATCCTTGCTCAACATGGTAAAGATAAGTTAAATGATGACTGATGACAGTTTGGAAGACTTTTCAGGAAATGCTTGGTTTGCAGAGAAGATAATGGTTTTTAGAAAACACCACCCTTTCCTTGAATCACATTCTCAGTGATCTGTCTCCAATGGCAATTTTCATTCAGCTTGAAGCATGTAGCATTAGGACCTTATATGGAGCAAAACATTAGTGCCTGTCTGGGTTTGTTGAATTCTATCTGCTTAACTAAACCAAAACAAAAAAGTCCAGAGTAGTAGTTCTCACTTGGGTTGAGGAAAGGGAACACAGCACACACATCTGAGTCACTGGGGAGATTTTTTAAAACATGTAACCTTCCACCTGTTGCTATGTATATCAGTATGGGAAAGAGGGAGAGAAACCATTTTTTTAAGCACTCCAGGTGATTCTGATACATTCCCTGCTCTAGAAAGATTCTTGGCCTCCCTCAAGTAACCTGATCCAAGATCTTACACTTTTTCCTGCCAAGAGTTCTTTATATTTACTTCTCACCTATTTCTTCTTCGGTTAGCTCTCACTGAAGGTAGAGGATAATTCACAAGCATCTTGCATGTGTATACACAGGGGAATGTAAATAATGACCTTATTCTCTGGGATCAGGGGCCATCTGGTTGGAAACCTCAGCATCCCCGGGGTTGAAATAATCTCCTGACCAGATGTTTCCTTCCCTGGTTAGAGGAGGGCATGAAGGTCCCAGTGGAAGGCTCTCTGGACCCTACACTTGTCCAGCTGGATTGGCTGCAGGTGGAGCAAATAGCACCCAAGGGCCCCATCAGGTCACCTTGCTGAATCTGACTCAGGCCAGCAGTTCTTTATTTCTTCCTGTCTCTCCCACTTCCCACCGCTCATCTCTGTGGACAGCCGCCAAACTGGGGAACAAAAGTCAGGCAGAGGGGAGGGAGTAGTTCTTAATGGATACTCCATCTCTTCAGTGGTTTGGGGTCTGGCAGAGATAAACCAAACCTGAAACAAATGGGCTCCTCCCCCTGATATATTTTGGTTAATGCCCTAGCTGCTGAGAAGCAGTCCGGCCTGGAGCAATGAAATCAATTTCCCTCAGTTGAACAACAGGCTTCAACTTAACCCCCACAGCTCTTTCTCTTATGTCTTTTATCCGTGTAGCTCAAAACACTCTTCAGGTTTGGCTTTCTGCTACTAACAGTGCCCATCTCTGAGGAGTGAGGCACAAGATCTCTGAAGAACCCTGGATAATGGTTGTATGCCAAGGGGTGCCTAGAAAATATGATACAATCAAGCAGGCTTTACCATTCCCTCACATCTGATGTAACCTTGACAGGTTCCAGTTTCTAAAAAGGAAATGAAAATAACTCTTAGTTGGCTGGTATTACAGATGGGGAAGTTGTGGAAATTCAGCCATCTGTCCAATATTATTCCCTTGCCCAGAGAGAAACCTTGTAGCACACCTTGGGTCTTAACTCTTTCCGTGACTATTGTCAAATGGCATTTTATTATTGAGTTTTAAAGATCTTCATCTAAGCATAAACACTGTGACTATGTTCCTATGAGCAATAGCCAATGGGAAGTATAAAATGACAGAATCATATAAGATGAAAATTATACTGATGTTTCTGTTGCCTCTGCATAACATCTCCCACTCAAAGTTCCTCCCCACTCAGTTCATGGATTAGTTCATTAGATTAGAATGTTAATTCGAATTTAAATTTTTCACAATGAGTCTAAGGAAAGAGGGAAACAGAAAACATCACCTTAACTGGCACGAAATAGAATTCGGTACTTTTCATAAGAAGGCAAGGAAATCATAATACCTTAGCTTAGGGTTTCTCAACCTCAGCACTATTGACATTTGGGACCAGATATTTCTTTGTTTTGGGGAGTAGACAACTGTTTTATTCTTAGGCATTGTGGCATATTTAACAGCATCTCTCACCTTTATCCACTGATTGTCAGTGACACCCTCCCGGATGTGATAACCATAAATGTCTTCTGGTGGGGGGGGGGGGGGGGGGGGGGGTGAAAAGTGGGTAAAAATCTGTAACAACAGTTTAATTTCCCTAATAAGCAAAGAGTTCTTACGAATAAATAAGCCCATCACAAAAATGGGCAAGGTACAGGAACAAGCAATTTTACTTCCTAAAAAGGTATAACTAACTAACATTGGGGAAACCATGCAACTTCACTCATAATGAAGTGAAATACAAATAAAAATCTTGCACCANAGCACTGTCTTAGCTCATCACTACCATTGCACCCCAAGGCTACTTGAATGCAGTCATCAGAGAGAAGAAAAAAATTAGGATCTGGGCTATCTTGCCAATGAACCAATTCAAGGAAAGAAGGGAAGTGAACATGAGAGAGGTCAGTCATTTGCTTAAAACCACAGGGCAACTTAGTGAAAGAGCCAGAAGTGGGATCGAAGTTTCCTGGCTCCAGTCACCCACACTGTGCTGCTAATGGAGATGCCAGTTATAATGAATAGGAATTCTAAAACTTCGAGAACAACAATAAATTTCAGCCATAGATTCTACCAGCACCTTTTAAAATTTCCCCATCCAGTTGTGAAAAATAGCTCACATATTCACACACATATTTGCCTGTGTGTCTAAACTCGCCTTTTTCTTCTCAGTTCAAATGAAACCACTCCCATTGCTTTCCTACTGTCTCCCATTTTTGCATTTTGTTCTTTCTTAGCCTATCCACACACTGCAGCATCCCAGGTCTCCTGCACTAAATTTAGAGGCAGATTGAATGGGGGGAAAGATAAGTAGAGTAAGTCAGGGCCAGAGGAAACCTGGATAGACTGTTGATGGCTACCAGTCAGGGCTAGCCTTAGATGTTGCCAGATAAGCGGTCAACTGCAGTTTGCCTGGTAGCTAGCATTTCACTATTAGAGATGTATTTTTTCCGTGAGGACTGCATATTAAACTCATTCAGTAATTAGCACCTTTGTGTATGTGTTAATGAGATCACGGTCTTCAGATAACTACCAGCGATCAGGGATCTTAGAGGTCAAGTTTATTTGGGAACTGTAATACTAGAGTATAGAGTTGTATACCGTATTAGTAGTATACTAGGGTTGCTTCCTCTGCAAAGCAGACCTGGATAATACTGTTAAATGGGCACTCTGCAGGCAAAAGAATGTGATGAAAATCAGGGTCAAAAAAACAGATATCAATTCTGCCTACTAGCCAATCTTGCTGTGAATAAAACCCTGATGTAGATTGCACTTTGGGGAGTCCCAGACCAGGTATTGCAAAGGAATCCCCATTCAAAGCCTTGTTGTTGTTGTCCAGTTGCAAAGTCATGTCTGATTCTTTGTGACCCCCTGGACTGCAGTACCCCAGGCTCCTCTGTCCATGGCATTCCCCAGGCAAGAATACTGGAGTGGACTGCCATTTCCTTCTCTAGGGGATCTTCCCAGCTCAAGAACTGAACCTGTGTTTCCTGTATTGGCAGGCAGATTCTTTACCATCTGAGTCACCAGGGAAGCCCATTCACAGCCTTAGCCCATTCACAGCCTTAGAGTTGGACAAAAAGGAGAAGCTCAGAGTGGATTTCTCTGTAAGGCAACACACCCACTATGCCCACCCCTGCAAAGCTCCCCAACCTCCCCAGTCTCAGCCACACAGTCTTACCTCCCACGAACTGTGCAGCTCCCATGCAACGTCCCATCATTCTGGAGATGAGTTCTTCCATGCAGCAGCCCAGGACAGCAGCCAGTGCCACCAGGAGCAGCAGAGCACAGCCAGCACCTGTCACTACTGTGCACATCTGCCAGGCCAGGCTGGGGATGGCACTGAAGCTGGCATAGCGCCCACACTCTTCAACCATGATCAGACTCTGCCCTTCTCCCCTCACAGGGTAATTGCACCTCCGGAATGTGCTGAATGACACTGGCTTCCCCAGCTGAGATCCAAAGAGCCAATAAGGCAGGAAGTAACTGGTAGAACTGGCCACGGCGGTAACAAGGGACAGGAAGGCCCAGAGGGTCCCCACCAGGGTCAGGCTGCTCCTCATAGTCCCAGGTTTCTCGGTGGGGATGGGGAGATGAGTCGGTTCACAGCACCAAATGCAGAAAGTTGTCATGTAGGCTCCACCAGCCTAGTTTTCATCTGCCTGGCCAGCCCCAGGGCTCAGTCATGTGCTTCTTGGTCCTTACTTCTGGATAAGGTTATTGTCTTGAGGACCATTTGGGTCCCTATGGGATTCTGCTCTCCACCACTTTTCCCATCTTCCCTTCCTTCCACCTGGTTCAGACTTCTATGATCTCTAGGCTGCAATGGAAGAACCACAGAAGTGAATTAGTGACTGTTCCATCTATTGCAATGCAGCCTATTTGAGTGTGTGAATGCTAAGTCATTTCAGTTGTAACCAACCCTTTGTGACCCTATGGATTACAGCCCGCCAGGCTCCTCTGTCCATGTGATTCTCCAGGCAAGAATACTGGAGTGGGTTGCCATGCCCTCCTCCAGGGGATCTTCCCAATCTAGGGATTTAACCCACATCTCTTACATCTGCTGCATTGGCAAGCAGGTTCTTTACCACTAGCATCACCTGGGAAGCCCAATGCAACCCAAACAGACGGCTTTTAGTTCTTGACATCTAGCTTGGAACAAGGGGTAGGAGGGAGGCCTGAATCAAACCTAGACTCTCCAGAGAGGCCCCAATTTCTGATGGAATGACCTTGTTTACCTGAGGCCTGGAAGGAGGTACTGCCTCAAGAGGGCCAGGAACCAAGGTGCTTTCAGAGAATGAAGGAAGAAGGAAGGTCACTCACAGGGCCTGCCCATACTCCAAGGGAAAAGAGGGAGGGAGCACTCACCGTGGAGTTAAAGGATGTGCCCATTTGACCTTAGCAGGATATCCAAGAGAGAATTAACTTGGGCTTTCCCAGTATTTCATCAGTTAGGTTTAAATGGGTAAATAAAATAAGAGGCACCTAGTCTCATTCCCTATGTTCATCACTGAGTGAGCTCTGTTCAGTCACTTTTCCCCAAGAACAAAATGGGAGGCACCTTCCCAAACAGTGAGAGTTGTTTAACACTAAATTGTCTACTAAGAAAAGCTGCCCAGTCCTTTGCTGAATATAATCATGAAAACTTCTCTCTCTGAAACAGATCTGGTTCCCCCTGCCTGGCTGCAGGAACATAGATCTCAAACTGTAAGGGCCTTTCAAGATGCCTTTTGGAACAAGTCATCTCAGATTCAAGACGCTGAGTGCCTTTTTAGATCTAATCTCTTCAGCCCAGCTCACAAATGGCTTTCACAGACCCCACTGTCAAAAATCAACTGCTTCCCTCCCAACTACATTAATCTGCCATTGCATTCTGGCCTGTTTCTCAGTGAAAGCAGCCAGAGACCACACTGCAGCCTGCTGACAGCACTGTGAACATCTCCAGCAAACAGATGGTAGAATCTGTTTCAGAAATTTCTCCATGATTCATCACCACTGCTTAAAGTTACAGGTGGTGGGAAAGGGGAGAAGGGGTTAGGGGACCAAAGGCAGGGGAATTATAGGAACTCTCCATGGGGTCACCACCTTGCCAGTTGAGACATGGCCAGAAACAAGTAGCAGTTGTACTCAGGGTCTCAAGGACCTTGCCCAGCCATGAGCCATGTCACAACTATCATCAAACAATGTCTGGCATGAAGCAGGCACTGCCATCCAAGTATGTTTAATAAAACCCATTCTAGAGAAGCATCCAATTTCTAGGCTGGCAGAAATCTTGATGAATCACCTAATTCAACCTTTTTTTTTTTTTTTTTNGCAGAGCACAGCCAGCACCTGTCACTACTGTGCACATCTGCCAGGCCAGGCTGGGGATGGCACTGAAGCTGGCATAGCGCCCACACTCTTCAACCATGATCAGACTCTGCCCTTCTCCCCTCACAGGGTAATTGCACCTCCGGAATGTGCTGAATGACACTGGCTTCCCCAGCTGAGATCCAAAGAGCCAATAAGGCAGGAAGTAACTGGTAGAACTGGCCACGGCGGTAACAAGGGACAGGAAGGCCCAGAGGGTCCCCACCAGGGTCAGGCTGCTCCTCATAGTCCCAGGTTTCTCGGTGGGGATGGGGAGATGAGTCGGTTCACAGCACCAAATGCAGAAAGTTGTCATGTAGGCTCCACCAGCCTAGTTTTCATCTGCCTGGCCAGCCCCAGGGCTCAGTCATGTGCTTCTTGGTCCTTACTTCTGGATAAGGTTATTGTCTTGAGGACCATTTGGGTCCCTATGGGATTCTGCTCTCCACCACTTTTCCCATCTTCCCTTCCTTCCACCTGGTTCAGACTTCTATGATCTCTAGGCTGCAATGGAAGAACCACAGAAGTGAATTAGTGACTGTTCCATCTATTGCAATGCAGCCTATTTGAGTGTGTGAATGCTAAGTCATTTCAGTTGTAACCAACCCTTTGTGACCCTATGGATTACAGCCCGCCAGGCTCCTCTGTCCATGTGATTCTCCAGGCAAGAATACTGGAGTGGGTTGCCATGCCCTCCTCCAGGGGATCTTCCCAATCTAGGGATTTAACCCACATCTCTTACATCTGCTGCATTGGCAAGCAGGTTCTTTACCACTAGCATCACCTGGGAAGCCCAATGCAACCCAAACAGACGGCTTTTAGTTCTTGACATCTAGCTTGGAACAAGGGGTAGGAGGGAGGCCTGAATCAAACCTAGACTCTCCAGAGAGGCCCCAATTTCTGATGGAATGACCTTGTTTACCTGAGGCCTGGAAGGAGGTACTGCCTCAAGAGGGCCAGGAACCAAGGTGCTTTCAGAGAATGAAGGAAGAAGGAAGGTCACTCACAGGGCCTGCCCATACTCCAAGGGAAAAGAGGGAGGGAGCACTCACCGTGGAGTTAAAGGATGTGCCCATTTGACCTTAGCAGGATATCCAAGAGAGAATTAACTTGGGCTTTCCCAGTATTTCATCAGTTAGGTTTAAATGGGTAAATAAAATAAGAGGCACCTAGTCTCATTCCCTATGTTCATCACTGAGTGAGCTCTGTTCAGTC
Organism: Neotragus moschatus; assembly: GCA_006410615.1. Lineage (NCBI taxonomy): Eukaryota > Metazoa > Chordata > Mammalia > Artiodactyla > Bovidae > Neotragus > Neotragus moschatus. The sequence continues at coordinate 165,098 of SJYA01003356.1, read as the reverse complement.
ACTTTTCCCCAAGAACAAAATGGGAGGCACCTTCCCAAACAGTGAGAGTTGTTTAACACTAAATTGTCTACTAAGAAAAGCTGCCCAGTCCTTTGCTGAATATAATCATGAAAACTTCTCTCTCTGAAACAGATCTGGTTCCCCCTGCCTGGCTGCAGGAACATAGATCTCAAACTGTAAGGGCCTTTCAAGATGCCTTTTGGAACAAGTCATCTCAGATTCAAGACGCTGAGTGCCTTTTTAGATCTAATCTCTTCAGCCCAGCTCACAAATGGCTTTCACAGACCCCACTGTCAAAAATCAACTGCTTCCCTCCCAACTACATTAATCTGCCATTGCATTCTGGCCTGTTTCTCAGTGAAAGCAGCCAGAGACCACACTGCAGCCTGCTGACAGCACTGTGAACATCTCCAGCAAACAGATGGTAGAATCTGTTTCAGAAATTTCTCCATGATTCATCACCACTGCTTAAAGTTACAGGTGGTGGGAAAGGGGAGAAGGGGTTAGGGGACCAAAGGCAGGGGAATTATAGGAACTCTCCATGGGGTCACCACCTTGCCAGTTGAGACATGGCCAGAAACAAGTAGCAGTTGTACTCAGGGTCTCAAGGACCTTGCCCAGCCATGAGCCATGTCACAACTATCATCAAACAATGTCTGGCATGAAGCAGGCACTGCCATCCAAGTATGTTTAATAAAACCCATTCTAGAGAAGCATCCAATTTCTAGGCTGGCAGAAATCTTGATGAATCACCTAATTCAACCTTTTTTTTTTTTTTTTTACATATGGGGAGCTGTGGCCTTGTAAGTGGGTAGTGATTTCCCCCAAATCACGGAGAAGCTAGCAAGCAGCCAGACTGGAATAAGAAACCCAATCTACAGATGCCTAGGCCAGTACTGTTGTACTCCACTGTGCAAACCACCCTCCTCCTCTATCACTTTCCAGATGGAAATACAGAGAGGAAATGATTTCCTCAAGGGTAAAGAGCTAGTAAAGTACCCTGGCTGGATCAGAGTCCAGTTATCCGATTCTAAGTATAATGCTCTTTTCTTGCTTCACCACAATTCCCCTCCCAATACAGATATATTGTGTGCTGTGTGTTTTGTGCAGGAAGGGAGCAGAGACTATAAATTGCAGGTGTTTACTTTGGAATGTTAGGGCTTGGGAAGAAAGTGCCCTGAGCTGGGCCCCAGGGAATGAGGCTTTGTGCCTGAGAGTTGGGGGAATGAAAGAAAGATGTGATGCAGGGTTGAAAGCCAACAGGAGAAGTGAAACTAGCCTTGAGTAATTGCTGTTAGAAAGCAGGTATGCTTGGCCGCAATGAGGTAATGCCTCGGCTTGCTATATTAGAGCATGTAAGATTATGGAAAATGCAAGCAGGTCTCTTTTATGAGCTCACTTCCTGGTGAAGAAGCCCAGGCCAGAGGATGAGAGGAAACAAGCTGATAAACAGCTGCTGGGTGCACCATCATACTCCCTTCCAAGACCATTGTTTCATGTGCTCTGCCAATCTCCTCAGGTTGGTAAGAAAGGTAGTACCCCTCGTTTACAAATGAGCAAATATGGAATCTAGAAAAATGGTACTGATGAACCTATTTGCAGGGAAAGAATGGAGGTGCAGATGCAGAGAGTGGACTTGTGGACACAGTGGGGGAAGGAGAGCAAGATGAATGGAGAAAGTAGCACTGACATATATACACTATCGTGTGTAAAGCAGATAACTAGTGGGAAGCTATTGTAGACCAGCCTGGTCCTCTGTGATTACCCAGAAGGGGGGGCTGTGGGGAGGGGAGGGAGGCAGGCTCCAGAGCGAGGGGATATATGTATAATTACTGCTGCTTTGCATTTTGTATGGCAGAAACCAACATTGTAAAGCAATTTTTCTCCAATTAAAAATAAATTTTAGAAAGAAAGCTAAGGAAGTTGCCCAAATTTACACAGTGACTCAAATGGTAGCACCATCATTTCTCACCTCTCACTTCACCCTCCCCATATTCTTCCTCATCACCCCAAAAGTGTTTTGACAAAAAGCCTCCATGGTTTCCCACCCACAATGGCAAATCTGTTTAAGGATGATGAAAAAAATCAGAGAGGAAGGACAGGCAAGGCAGGAGGAAAGCGACTTTCTCTACCCAGCATGTCACCACCAGGATCAGGGCATTAGATGTTTCAAGTTTGTAGTCAGAACTAACCCCATATGTCCACAATGAATGTTCATCATCTTGAGATCAAGTCCCAGGACAAAAGCCAATAGAAGGGCAGAGAGTATAAGGCAGAGAAAGGGACTAAATCAGTGAGTGGTACCTAGACTGTACTAAAATAGGAGAAGGGCTTCTGATATAAGGTAATCACCATCTGTGCCAAGTCAGGCTGTTTAAAAAACTATAAGACTACCAACACTGTTACCATCATTTCATTTTAAAGATGTCATTTTGAAGCCAAGAGATAGGAAGGTGGAATTACAAAATTCAGTTTAAATTACATATGTTTGGCTTTAGAAAAACTCATTGGCTTTCAGAATTTAAATTAAATACTTGCAACTTCAGGAAAAACTCATTTTCCTTATCTCATTGAGAACTAGGATGTCCAACCATGATAGTTAACTTGGGATTAAGGGATGTGGGATTGTCAGGGATGAAACTATTAATAGGAAAGTCCCCAAATGGATGAGTTAGTCATTCTACCTAGGACTAGAAGTGTGGTGAGCCAGCACAATCCATGGACAGCAGGTTGTGAATCACTGACACAGATAATTTTCTCTTGCTCTCTCTCCAAGACTCAAGCAACAAAAAGTGAAAAGTGACCATGGAATTAAATAATGGAGAGATGAAATCTTTATATCCTGAAGGTAAAACCTTTCTGAATCACAGGCTTGACCTCATGCAGTCAAGAAAGGGAGGTCAGAGATCCCATTGCTCAATATTTTCTGAGCACAAAATAAGCCCCAGCCCAGCTTCTTCTATGGCAATGGGCCATGTGGGGTCTGCATGTACACTGTTATATGTTCACACAGAGAAATGCATTCAGTCAGATGCTTTGAGTTACTGCACCACTTGTCATGGAGTAACCTCCCTTCCTGACAGCCCTCCAAAGCAATCAAGGTCATTCCCAGGAGCTAGCCAAGTCTCTTTTACATTCACATAAATAAAAGTCACACAGAATGCTATACTTCACTTTGCTTCTCTTGTATATTTCATGTAGCAATCACTTTGTTTCCCTGTCCTGGAAGGCCTCACCACACAGCCACACTGGATTTCAGAAACCAAGAATGGTCCAGTAACCAGGTATTGCTAGGTTGGCTACTGTCCCTCTCTCTTTGTTTATCACATGGTCTCTCCCTCTTGGTTGCTCTGTCTCCTCAATGGATCACATGCCTGTTTCTGAGAGTGGCTGTATGAGATGCAGTGAGTGTGGCTAGAAAGCTATAATGACCAGGGTGGAAGCATGAAGGCTGTTCTAAATTTATTGTCCTTACGAGAGACTAGCAGTAAGGATACAGTGGTCATTCTAAAATAGATTCATGGATAGAGGTCATTTCAACCTATAAGATGCAGGAAACACTTCTAAGCCATCCATACATATCAAATGATTATCTATACTGCTTTTAAAGAACTCTAGAGAAAAGAGGACTCAACAGTTTTTCTCAGTAGCTTGATGACTCTCACTGTCAATAAATCATCATTTATGTCTCATTTTAAACCTTTTTCTGATTCAGTTCAGTTCAATTCAATTCAGTCGCTCAGTCAAGTCCGACTCTTTTCGACTCCATGAACCTCAGCATTCCAGGCCTCCCTGTCCATCACCAACTCCCAACTTAAGACCAATTCCTTTGGTCAGGTCCTCAGAGGAAATGGACGACAGATTGGCTACTGTCATCCAGACAAGAGCCCTTCATCAACACAGATTAACTCAGATTGCTGGTATCTTGTGCTCAGTTGCTCAGTTATGTCAAACTCTTGCGACCCCGTGGATCATAGTCCACAAGGCTTTGCTGTGCATGGGATTCTCCAGGCAAGAATACTAGAGTGGGTTGCCATGCCCTCCTCCAGGGAATCTTCCCAACCCAGGGATTGAACCTGTGTCTTTTGCATCTCCTGCACTGGCAGGAGGATTCTTTACCACCTGAACCACAGGGGAAGCCCTGCTTGTACCTTTCCTTTGGACTTTTCCTCCCCAAATGAGCACTCTACTTCTCCCTGTGGTGTCTCCTTCCCGAGCCTTTAATCGTTTGTTCTCAACTTTTCACTCCTGTGTATCCCTACTTATATGTGAGCACTTACTTAGTATCAGTGAAACTGGAAACATTGCTCTTGTATTTTTCTTGGTGGAGGAAAATAAAGCAGATTCTTCCAACACCTTATCTCCTCCCCAGTCTCCATGGAAAATGATTCAAAACACTAATGGTTTTGGACTGGTTTGTGAGAAGCAGCTTTGTTGGCACTGTTATTGGCAAGGGAATATGAATGGGCATTTCTCCTCACACCCCCAAACAGTGTGCATAGCCTACTAGCCAACCCTTTAACAAATAGTGTTGGCCAAAAAGTTTGTTCAACTCTTTCCATAACAGCTTACAGAAAAACCTGAAAGAACTTTTTGGCCTTATCTACCCCCAGAATTGTGTTTGTTTCCCATTCGTACACTTGATATATGAAAATCTGGGCATATTCAATGTATATATCTCGATGAGTTTGGACACATGCCTACATCTGTAGCACCATCACCACAGCCAAGACACTGAATATATTCATAATCTCTAAAAAGTTCCTTGTAATGAATTTGGGTCAGTTCTAGTGAGGTGGATGAACCTAGAGCCTCTTATACAGGGTGAGGTAAGTCAGAAAGAGAAAAATATCATGTATTAACCCATATATAAGAAATATAGAAAAACTGTACTGATGAACCCATTTGTAGGGCAAGAGTAGAGATGCAGACCTAGAGAATGGACTGGTGGACATAGAGGGTAAGGAGAGGGTGGAATGAATGGAGAGAGTAGCACTGAAACATATTAACTACCATATGTAAAACAGATAGCTAACGGGAAGTTGCTATATATCACAGGGAGCTCAACCCAGTGCTCTGTGACAGCCTAAAGGGGTGGGATGGGATGGGGGTAGGAGGGAGTTTGGAGAGGGAGGAGACATGTATACTTATAGCTGATTCGTGTTGTTGTACAGCAGAAACCAACACAACATTGTAAAGCAATTATCCTCCAAGTCAAAATAAATACACAAATTGAAAAAACAAGTTCCTTATATTGTTTTGTGGGTTTGTGTGTATTAAGAAGACTTAACATAAGGTCGATCCTTGCAATGTAGTTTTGAAGTGTACAACACCATACTGCTAACCACAAGCACAAAGCTGTACAGAATATCTCTAGAAGTTATTCACCTTGTGTAACTGAAACTTTATGCCTACTGAGAAACAGCTCCACCTTCCCCCTTCCTCCAGCCCGTGGCAACCACCATTCTACTTTATGCTTATAAAGACCTCACTTTAGGTCTAAATCTTTTCTTTCAAATCCTCAGCTTTCTTGCTTGTGGATTGTCTTTCTAAGTCTTCTCCCTCCTCCCATCCTCTTTTAATCTGGGATAGAAAGACTAGCAAAATAACCTGTGTTGGGTTTGTTTGTTCGTTTATTTGCATTTCTCCAACCTGAGGTGAAGATGTTCACCAGGAGGTAAGATATTGGGAGGCAGGAAGCCAGGGAGTTAGTGCCGAGAGAGGACCAACCGACTCATCAATAACCTAGAAAGTCAATTCTAAATAATCACATTGGCCATGGAGAGACAGGGAAAGCCCATAAAAAGGACCTCCATGTTATTTCCTGGGCTATTCCCTTTCTCCTGAGTCTGAGATTAGAAAGGTGGAAATTGGGATGATTTCCCTAAATTGTCTATGAGCTTCTCTCTTCTTTGTAAAAATAAAATAAAATACTGCTCATTGAGCTCCCTGTCTTTTGCTCTGGAAAGTGGAGTATCAATCAGAGATCTTCACCCCAGGTCTTATTTTGCCTGGACCAGTGCCACCACCTTTAGTGTTCAATTGGTCATCTAGAAGACCTATCTCACACCCTCCATGGGTTAGAAACTACTCCAACCAGCCTGCTCTGGCGAAATACCGTTAAGTTCTATCAACAATGGATTAGCTGGTAAAGCATTTCCCTATAGCCTTAAGTTAATATCCCCTGCCCTAGTCTTGTTGCCCAGTACTCCTTCTACCCATGACCTCCAGTAATGAATAAAATGCCACCACAGCTGACCTCCTCCATTCAATGAATCTAGCCAGTGTAGGAAGAAGGTGCACTGAATGCTTCTCCTACTTCAGCAGACATGAGAGGCAGCCTGGCATGTGAAGAATGTTTTTCAATGGGGTCCCCTAACGCTTCTGCATCAGAATCACCATCAGTACTTGTCCAAAATGTAGACTACAACCTCCTTTTAGGATTCACTGAATTAGAATCTATGGAATTTGCATTTTTCAAAAATCCTCAGTTGATTCTGATGGAAACTAATGATTGAGAAATAGCATCTTCATGGACAAAAGTCCAGATTTTGGAATCCAGATCGGGGATAGGGTCCTGAGGTCTGCCCCTTACAAGTTAGATGAACTTGAAAGGCTCACTTAAAACCTCTGAGTTTGAGTTTCCTCTATAAAATGAAGATGATGGAACACAGAATTCAAGTGAAGTATCATCTGTGCTTTTATCCTAACACCAGGATAAGTAATTCTCCCATCTACTAGAGAAGACAATATCATCCCATTAAGTAATAGAGAAGACTCAGAGTCACTCAAGGAGAACATTATTCCTCTTCCCTTTCTCCCCTAACCAGTGTCTCAGTGACTTCTCCTCACCATGAGACTTCTTTCTGCTTTGTTTCCTACCATGAAACAGCATCATTTGGCCCAGTGTTCCTTTCAAAAATGGATTTATAGCTAAACTATTTCAGGTTTTTCTGGAAATCATCATGCTTTGGCACACAGTAGGAACTCAAATATTTACTGAACAAATGCAATCTTTTACTTCCAGTCCAACTCACTTCAACATCTGCACTTCAGTTTAACCCCAGCACCCCATTTCAGTACCGTAACCCCAATTTTAGCAAGTCTAAGAAGTCAACGCAGCACATCAGCAAACCCGATCCACTTTTATTTTTATAGACAGGTCAGAACAAAATCCTTCCCTCCACTCCCAGAGACACGGACTTCCTCTCCTCAAGTTACCAACTCTCCTGGGGAAACCAACCAGCGTTTAACTCTTAGGTCTTCACACCATGTCAACACGAAACGGGAATCCAGCCCCGATTCCTCTTAGCCTCTGTGCAAACAACAGACTTGAGGAAGTAAAAATGAACCAGTTTGCCTTTGGGAAGAAAACAGCTTCTCTGAGCTGTCAGATGAAAGGGCAGGAAGCCTGAGAAAGGAAGGGGAGAAGGGGGGCTGAGCAAGGGGAGAGCAAACAGTTTCTTATCCAGCTGTTTCAATTGTATTTGGCCCAAGTTGCAAATTTACCTTCTGACCACGAAGGCTGATTGACTTGTTCCCTCTCTTCGGACTCACATCTGAGAAACAACTTCTCCTCACAGCTTGTCAGAGAGGATGGGAATTCCAGCTGCTCTTTGCAGTGATGCCTGAAAAAAACTTGCTTTACCTTTGGGAGCGAGAGGCGGAGTCTAACCTAATGGGAATTAACTCCAAACACGCTGGAGTCTTCAAAGTCAGACTCAGACATGCAGGCACTTGTAGCTCAGTGGGCACAGCACCCCCTACCTCCATCCTTACAGATGCCAAGTCAGCTGTGCATAAGCGAGAGTGTGTGCATGCATGTGTATGTGTGTGTGTGTGTATAAGCGTGTGCAGGCATGTCCACACTTGAACTGCATAGCTGTCTCACTTCCTCACCTGCTGCCCAAATGCCTGCCAAGGAATAGAGGTTCTCCCTAACTTCCCAAACTCTAAATAATCTCACCATGTATATTACATAGCAGATTTACGTGGCTGGAAATGACTCAGTAGACACATGCCTGAAGGGAGTAGGACAGAATAAACCCTTTTCCCCAAACTGATTTCCACTATATGACGGGGAAGGTGCTCCAACAGGGCCATCCATGACTCCCAGGTGTCGCAAGTTTACCTTGAAAAAGTTAAAATCACACACTGAAAAGGCTAAAAAATACTTTAAAAAAAAAATAATAGCAGCACTACCAAAAGTCAATGTTTAATATCCCAAAGCACCAATAACTGTTTTTATGTTTGAGAGAAGAGTTGAGAAGTCTGGAGATTCATGAAGCTTTGCCTGACACGCTGCTCCACGCTGATGTCATTTTTCCCACCTCTAATGTCCCTGGCACTCTATATTTATTTCAGGAAATTTATTAGCTTCTACCTTGTATCAACTTTTTGCATACATGTCTCCTTTCACTTCTGAGTTGCCTTGTGAACAGGGAACTTGGCTGAACCAAATGAGTTAGAAGAAGGAATGGTAACTAGCTAAACTTACTAGAGCATACTGTTGTGTTGTTGTGGGTTAGTTGCCCAGTCGTGTCTGACCCTTTGCGACCCCATAGACTGTAGCCTGCCAGGCTCCTCTGTCCAAGGAATTTTCCAGGCAAGAATATTGGAGTGGGTAGCCATTCACTTCTCCGGGGGATCTTCTTGAACCAGGGATCAAACTGGGGTTTCCTGCATTGAAGGTGGGTTCATTACCGTCTGAGATGCCAGGGAACCCCTAATAGAGCATACTAGACTGATCCAAAGAAACTTTCCTTCCATAATGGCCCACTTACCTTCTCAGAATGCTGTGGAGGTTATCAGGCCTGCTATAATTCAGAATATGAGAGCAAATGAACTAGCAGTTTAGCACATTCATTGTAGCCTGAGTATGTAATGAAAGTGTTGAAATTTTTCCCGTGGGCATTCCTGTCTTTCATCAGTGATATAGCCTTATATTCGTGAATGTATGCATTTCTCTATCTTGCTACTTTCCACCAGCAACCATTTTTTTCCCTGCTCCAGCACACTGATAAACCACATTCCTGTAATAATGGCTTACTACGGCAGTTTCTGGGGGAGGAAGAGGTGACCCCATAGGTTGAATGTCAGGCTTTCAGTAGTATAAACTCCCAAGATAAGTTTTATAATCTTCCTGTTCATGTCCTCTTGAGCACTGCTGCTTCAGATATGGGACTATATAGAGAGAAATGCTGACCCTTTCCCAGTAAAAATAAGTCAATATTAACAGACACCGTGTGTGAGATATGGCTGAAAATGTTGACATCAGAAAGATAGTGATTCCATGCTATGCACTGATAATGATTGCCTTTTGCTTAGTGGCTACACCTGACATTTGGGTAACATCACTATCTGCAATTCTAAGAAGAGCTAACATTTACTTACCTTTTTATATCCTCTTTTTCCTGTGCCTCCAGTTCCTTTGAGTGGAATACCATGGAAACTTAAATGTATGCTAAATAATAATCAAATTTATTGGGTAAAGCTTTGTTTCCTGTTCTTAATTGGGATAAAAAATTTGCTGGCATCTTGCAGCTCTTGGTAAATTCACATCTGAAAAGGCTTTTCAGCCCCGCTTCCATAATATCATATGGGAAGGATTGAGAGGGGAACACATCTTATCAGTCATTTAAGGGACAGAGTGATACATAATATTTTAATAATACTAAAGTGGGTAATTGGTCAGGGACCCAGGGAATACCTACATTCTGCCTTTGATCAGTATGAAACAAGAGATCCTACAAAGATAAGATACGGCGACAGGTGATTCAGATACATAGCCGCACCTCACTCCCATTCTTAGTTTGCAAAACACTGCTCTGTACAATAGAATTTCACAAGCAGAATCAACACTCCCACAACATTGGGAGTCTAGACAAGAGGTCAGCAAGCTGGAGCCTGTGCCATGCACCAAATTCAATAGCCTGCCTGTTTTTGTAGTTTTATTGGCACACAGACATAACTTACTCATTTATGTATCATCTACGGCTGTTTTTCATGTTACAGCTGAAGAGTTGAGTAGTTGCGACAAAGACTTCATGGTCCACAAAGCCTAAAATATTTACACTCTGGCTATTTAAAAAAAATCCTGACTACTGGTTTAGATCCACACCAATAGATTATAGCACAGACATTATGTTAATTGTTATAAGGAAGGTGCTGAAAAAAGAGGGAGGGAAAGTGAAATAAAGAGAAGCGCTGCTTGCTTTCAGCTTTGTGAAAGGTGCCAGTCAGCCTTCGCCAGTTCTTTAGAATCGATCTGTGAAGTTATGGAATTTAGAAAGATGGTAACGATAACCCTGTATGCGAGACAGCAAAAGAGACACAGATGTATAGAACAGTCTTTTGGACTCTGTGGGAGAGGGAGAGGGTGGGATGATTTGGGAGAATGGCACTGAAACATGTATAATACCATATAAGAAACAAATCGCCAGTCTAGGTTCGATGCAGGATACAGGATGCTTGGGGCTGGTGCACTGGGATGACCCAGAGGGATGGTATGGGGAGGGAGGAAGGAGGGGNGGAGAGGGAGAGGGTGGGATGATTTGGGAGAATGGCACTGAAACATGTATAATACCATATAAGAAACAAATTGCCAGTCTAGGTTTGATGCAGGATACAGGATGCTTGGGGCTGGTGCACTGGGATGACCCAGGGAGATGGTATGGGGAGGGAGTTGGGAGGGGGTTCAGTATTGGGAACACGTGTATACCAGTGGTGGATTCATGTTGATGTATGGCAAAACCAATGCAGTATTGTAAAGTAAAATAAAATAAAAATAAATAAATAAAAATACTCAAATTTTCAGCACTTCTGATAGAAGAAAATCTGTTATACTAAAATTTTAGTGAAAGTATAGTTTCTTTAAATGGTTAGAATTCTCACACAGGAAGTCATCAACTTGTTACTATTTTTCCAACCGAAACCACCTCTAACTGGAACTCTTAGGATGAGGCTGCTTCTTTATTCAAACCATATCCATACAATGGAGCCCTTACAATGGAAATACAGGTGTCCCCATTTCAGAAACCGTACCAGAACTTGTAAAACTACCTGTGTCTGGGTGCTCAGTTGCTTCAGTCCTTTCTGATCTTTGCCCTTCTATGTACTATATCCTCGGAGAAGGCGATGGCACCCCACTCCAGTACTCTTGCCTGGAAAATCCCATGGGTGGAGGAGCCTGGTAGGCTGCAGTCCATGGGGTCGTGAAGAGTCCAATATGACTGAGCAACTTCATTTTCACTTTTCACTTTCATGCATTGGAGAAGGAAATGGCAACCCACTCCAGTGTTCTTGCCTGGAGATTCCCAGGGACGGGGGAGCCTGGTGGGCTGCCATCTATGGGGTCGCACAGAGTCAGACATGACTGCAGTGACTTAGCAGCAGCAGCAGCAGTACTGTATCCTACCAGGCTCCTCTGTCCATCAGATTCTCCAGGTAAGGATGCTGGAGTGGGTTGCCATGCCCTCCAGAGATCCAACCTGGGTCTCCTGCGTTGCAGGAAGATTCTTTACTGCTGAAACACTGGGGAAGCCCATAAACTTCCTTACAATTTAGCAATCTCATAATATCTTCTCTAATTTTATTTATGTACGCATCATTTTCTAACTTATGCTTGAATGACAGGGTGCATATATGATTTATTTAAGTACATATTAAAGCATAAAATAAGACACAATTATAATTCTTTAACTAAGAAGATGGCAACATGGACACTTCTACTTTAGCTTTGGGAGTTAGGGCAATGCATATTTTAATTCAGCTGAGATACATTAATCAACAGATTACTCCTTTATAGTACAAAGCATATGTTTAGTCAGTTGTGTCAGATATAAACATATGGAGATGTTTCTAGGTCATTCACTAGAAACTAACCTTAGTCATTCAAATATCTCAAAATAGCTTGAATAAACCACAGTTAGTGCACACAACTTCATAACTACAGAATATGAGAAGTTATGCCTTATGCTGCTTGTCAAAAAAAAATGAGAACAAACTAACCTTGGAATCAATTCTTTGACCCTGCCTTTTCCTGAGTCAAGGTAATTTATCCTATTTCACTCACTTCAGAGCCACTGTAAAAGAAATAAATTGTTTGCTCTCCAGACAATGAATAAAACACACTTTGCATCCACCTACAAGCCCCTAGGTGCTCAAAATCGAATGGCAGCTATCTTACTTGGGTATAGCAAAGCCAGATACACAGGTCTGAGGAGATAGTAAAGATGATAAAAAGCAAAGGAGGTGGAGTGGGGATGGCGCAGTTCAAGAACTTTGAAGCAATGAACGCAAAAATAAAAGTAAAAACCCTGAGGTAAGTAGAAACTAAATGGAAAGAGAAATGCCCAAGAAAGTTGACCCTCCCCATTCTGGGTTCCAATTATCCAGGACCCTCAGGTGTCCATAGGTAGGTGGGGTCAAAGGGCAGCGTGGCAAGGGGACCTCTTTGGACTAGATCGAGGCCAGAGCTGGTCAACCCTTCCCCAGGAAGCTCCGACAGACCATCACTCTGAGACTGGAGAGGCCGGCCAAGCGGCGCTTCTCCAGGAGGTGGGAAGTGGAGACCAGGATCGGGGCCCAATAGCGCTGGAGCCCTCCATACCATAGACTGAAGGCATGAAGGCAAGTAAGGCACTATCCCGGGACCAAAGGCCAGGAGGCCAGGCCGTCCCGGTAAAGGGGGATCATTATCCTCTTCCCATTCTAAAAGCCACGCCCTCCTTCAAGTCTGACGCCCGGAAGGAGCCTCAGGTCTGAGGCCACAGCCTAGGGTCTGAAGATGGCGCCTGTGGCAGCCTCGAAGATTCCGCAGCCCTCAGCTGCCAAACCAGATCGGAACAAAGCGAAACAGACTCAACGTGACCGGACGCGCCCGGACCCGCCCAGCCAACCATCCCTTTTTGACTCAACACACGACCAACCGTGCCTGTGAGGAAAGCTGGCTCTTGGGAGCCACAGGCTGAGAGACCTTGCGAACTGCACCGGGTCCAAGCTGAAGATGCCACTGGAGGCAGCCTGGACAGGTCAACAGTCTTCACCTACACTTTACAGACCAAAGATGGATTAGGATTATTTAAAACCCAGTAACCCAGGCCAGCCCATAACCCCGACCTTGTGGGGACGCACCACTTTCTCCCTGTTAAGTGAGGAGAGCGAAAGTTGGGCCGAGGAAGTGAGACTGGGCTTCCTGATTGGTCAGTGTCTTTTCCCGGTGCATCCTGGGATTTGTAGTCCCAGGCTAGGTCCCTGAAGAGAAAGTTCTGGCTGCGTGGCAGGAAGTGACTAGCACTACTGTGTGGGCAGAGAAGGATAGTGAGAAGGCATTTTGCAGACTGTTGTGCCATGCGCTGGGCGAGGTGCTTTACAGCTCTTGTTTGCCTTTAATTGTCACAGAATAGGAGTGTGGTTAAGGTCAGACTCTGGACTGGAACTTCTTGGGTTTAAATTCTACTCCAGCGCTGTTATAGCTATAGATGTCCTCAGCTATCATATGAAGATAATAATAACTACTGTCCGTCTTCTTTTGAGAGTTAAGTGAGATAATGCATCACATTGGGCTTGGCAGATAATGTGCTCCATAAATGTTAGCTATTATCACTCTTATAAATCTGTACAGATGAGCTGAGAGGTATACACTGGTCTCTTGCCAAGTAGAGAAGTTGGATTCAAGCCATCTCTGCTGGATTCCAAGAGGAATTTCTGGCACCACTGCCTTTGAGTTGACTCAAAGATTTTTCTTGGTGCCCTCAGGAATTGCCTTAGACTTGATGAACTTCAGATTCAGATTCTACACAAGTCCACCTTCTCTAAAGCTTCCTTATTTGCACTTAGCAGCCTCTGGAACCAGTGGGTTCCCAACAACTTGCAACACATAGTCTGTTTTTATTTTATATCTGACCTGGTGGCTCAAATGGTAAACCATCTGCCTGCAATGCAGGACACCTGGATTTGATTCCTGGGTCAGGCAGATCCCCTACAGAAGATGATGGCTGCCTATTCCTGTATTCTTGCCTGGAGAATTCCATAGACAGAGGAACGTGGTGGGCTGCAGTCCTTGGGGGTCACAAAGAATAGGACAGGACTGTGAAATGAACACTTTAGTTTTTCACCACCTTTATTTTAACACTAGAATTTGTTGTCTGGTGCAGAGTTAAATGAGGAAGAACATAGAAGGGCTGAGCTTCTGAGCTTCAGTCCTAAGGAGAGGTAGCTATGCGATCTTGGAAAAGAATAACTTATTTTCTCTGAATCTCAGTTTCCTCATCTGTTTCCTTATGAGAGAGATGGGCCCAATCAGTGTTTTCTAAATATCACTCCTTATTGGGCTGCTATTACAATTGCTTGCCCTAGCGGTGTAACACCTGTTTTATTACTTTAATATTTTAAATTTACTTTCATTGACATTTAAATTACTTAATTTTTTAATATCATGGAGTGCATTATGATAATTTAGTATGGAGTAAAAGTTAAGCAGAGGAAATAGGAAAAATGAAGACCATGTAAATAAAACAAGCATCTAGATATTTTAGTTCTTGATGACCCTAATCCTGAAGCCTGATCTCTTTGTTAAAATGTGTTAATATTAGAGAAATATTAAAGTTAGTGTAGTACAAACTGAGACTTTCTTCTTGATATAGTCAGAAGAGCTGAAAGAGTTGGATGGGGAATAACTAACAGTGTGATCACACATTGTTTACTGCCTCTGTACCATATAAAACAGCTCTCAGACCCTTAGTAGTATATGTCCCACACATTGCTGAACATATTAGCTGCTGTCCAAAATACCATCCATCCCTGAAGACTTCTCCATTCTGTGGAATCTAAAAAAGAAAGCAAACAAATGTATGTAACAAGACAGCAACAGACTCACAGATATGGTGAACAAACTAGTGGCTACTAGTGGGAAAAGGGGAAGAGGAGTGGGGTGAAATAGGGGTGTGGGATTAAGAGATACAGACTACTATTCATAAAATAAATAAGCGACAAGAACAGCACAGAGAAATATAGCCATTACTTTGTAATAATTTTAAGTGGAGCACAGTCTGTAACAATACTGAATCCTGTGTTGTACATCTGAAAGTAATATAATATTGTAAATCAACTACACTGCAACTATATTAAAAAAAAAAAAAAAGACTTCATGCTCAACTTGCTATGCTGCTGCTGCTAATAAGTCGCTTCAGTTGTGTCCAACTCTGTGCGACCCCATAGACGACAGCCCACCAGGCTCCCTCGTCCTTGGGATTCTCCAGGCAAGAACACTGGAGTGGGTTGCCATTTCCTTCTCCAATGCAAGAAAGTGAAAAGGGAAAGTGAAGTCGCTCAGTCATATGGGACTCTTCGTGACACCATGGACTGTAGCCCACCAGGCTCCTCCACCCATGGGATTTTCCAGGCAAGAGCACTGGAGTGGGGTGCCATCGCCTTCTCCTCAACTTGCTATGGGTATCTTCAAAACTTAATCCTGGAAGGCCTTTTCCAGAACTAACCCTACCCAGTTCTGCAGTTTCAAACTCTCTGCCAGTGCTTCCCTAACTCACCATGTTAACTGTGGACATTTGCTAGTGTCAGAGTCTTGCATTTTCTTACTTCTGATATGTGTGCTGAGCATTTTTAGGTCTATTTCTCCAAGTGGTGAAAAGGGGGACAAAGAGGCACAAAAGCTCAGAAAATAAACNCCAGTTCTGCAGTTTCAAACTCTCTGCCAGTGCTTCCCTAACTCACCATGTTAACTGTGGACATTTGCTAGTGTCAGAGTCTTGCATTTTCTTACTTCTGATATGTGTGCTGAGCATTTTTAGGTCTATTTCTCCAAGTGGTGAAAAGGGGGACAAAGAGGCACAAAAGCTCAGAAAATAAACATTCTTTTAGAGGCTCCCCAGGTGGCACTAGTGGTAAAGAATCCACCTGCCAATGCAGGAGACACAAGAGACTCAGGTTTGATCCCTGGGTGAGGAAGACCCCCTGGAGGAGGGCCTGGAAACACGCCCTAGTATTCTTGCCTGGAGAGCCCCATCGACAGAGGAGCCTGGCAGGCTGCAGTCCATGGGGTCTCAAAGAGTCAGACACGACTGAAGCAACTTAGCACATTGTTAGAAGCTTTCCTCTNAGGAGGGGGGTTCAGGATGGGGAACACGTGTATACCTGTGGCGGATTCATGTTGATGGATGGCAAAACCAATACAATATTGTAAAGTAATTAGCCTCCAATTAAAATAAATAAATTTAAATCAAAAAAAAAAGAATATACTAGAGACCAGTATAAGCGAAATATTTGCTAAGTCTACAAAAATGTATTTCTCTGTTAACTGACTATTCTTTAAACCTGCATTTATGTGCTTCTCCAATATGCTTAAGTCTTTAACTGACAATTTTATAGACATATGTCACATACCATGAGGTTCACCCTTTAAAAGTATAAGATATGGTTTTCTTTTTTTTTTTTTTTTACAGAAAATGTGATATATTTATTTATTCTTTTAATTTAAATTTATTTATTTTAATTGGAGGCTGATTACTTTACAATATTGTATTGGTTTTGCCATACATCAACATGGTTTTCTTAGTATATTCACAAAGTTGTACACTCCATCACTGCAATATAATTTCAGAACATTTTAACCACCCCAAAACAAACTAGCATATAACTTAAATTATTTTTCTTCTTTTGTCAGAGCTGCTTTTTCTTTAGGGGCTGCTTTAAAAAAAAATAAAATAAACTTTCTTCTTATTCTGGTTCTATGCTCTGTTCTAGTCTTACTGGAAGGGACCATTTATTTCCAGAGTCCCATTGCCTTTGAATCTGGGAGAATTTGCATTATGTGCATACAAATTTAAAACCACATAGACCCTATGACCTGTTACTTATGCAGGTTGGATGCAGTAGCTACACCTTGCTTATACTATATTTTCAGTTCTAGACTGAAAACCTAGAAATTAAATTTATATTTCTTTTTTTTTACATTACCAAGAGATTAAAAATTTATTGAAGTATAGTTTATGTACAGTGTTATATTAGGTCCAGGTGTACAATATATTGATTTGACACTTAAATCTAATACAAAATGATCACCATAATTCTTACAAACATTTATCACCATACAAAGTTATTATAGTATTATTTATATATTCCTTATATTGTATATTACCTACCCTTGTACACTTAATTCTCTTCACCTATTTCATCCAACATTTGCCCCTTCTCCCACCCCCCTAGCAACCACCAGCTTATTCTCTATGAGTATGTTTCTGCTTTGTTTTGTATACTTATTTGATTTAGTTTTTAGATTCCAATTTTAAGTGAAATCATATAGTATTAGTCTTTCTCTATCTAACTTATTTCACTTAGCATAACACTGTTTAGATCTGTTCAAGATATCCCAAGTGGCAAGCTTTCGTTTTCTAAATGGCTGAGTAATATTCCATTGTATATAGATACGTACATCTTCTTTATCCATTCAGCTATTAATGGAGTTTTCACAGTGTGGATGAAACTTACATTTCTTTTTTGTATAAAAATCAGAACTAACAACTCTTTGTTGAGTTTTCTTATTACCCTCAGACGATGACCTTATTAGTGTTAACCAGTGATGTGTTGGGCAGGTAAATACTTAGTTTAATAACTGGTTTTGGGTGTCATGGGAGCAAGAGAGCCCTGATTGGTGACATTTGCTGATCTCCATGGTATAAATACTCCCACTATGGCCAATTTCAAGGTACCAACTTGAAATCAATGAAAGTGGAGTTGGAAAGATACATACACAGTCCACTCTCACAAGCTGGTACAATCCAATTCCCACACATTACTGGAACTCAGATTCAGGGAATTACTTCAGTCTTGATTTGTGTAGATTTATAAGTTGTGTACAATATTAACCAAAATACAATAGCTACCATAGTTGCTTATGTGTTGCACACAGACGTCTCCCCATTCTCAACACACTATTCAGCCAACACTGAAGCATATCAAAAATTTTTACTGCACCAACGTAGAGTCTTTAGAGCGCAATGGGTATATTATTAAGAAGTAAACCAAGGATAACTTGTTTATGTATATTACTGACTGCTTTAACAACTTCTGAGAGAGAATCTTTATTATATTTATAATACATTTTTAAGAAACAGATTGCAATCCTTTTTTTAAAAAACTTAAATAATGTACAATGTTTTTAGTCCATCTTGTGCAGTATAAACTAAATTGTATTAACTACTATGAGTATCTTTCTGTAAGCATGTTTATATGGAAAGTAACTTTTAAAAAGAAAAAAAAAATATGGAAAAAGTTTGGCAGCAAACAAAATTCTTAAAAAGTCCTATATATTAGGTGGGGAGATCCATCACTCATGCTGTTGTTTCCCTCTTGGAGAAAGGCTACCTGACAATTACTTCCTAATCACTAATGTGCGCCAGACTCTGTGTTAGGTGCTGGAAACCCAAGAGTTAAAGATAGACAGGGTCCCTTGTGATGTTTACATTAGACTCAAAGAAAAGCAAAAGATTAAACAAGCAAACAAACATGATAATAATGGATAGTGATGAATACTGAGTAATTTAAAAATAGTGATACTGATAGTGTAATGAGGTTGAGGAAGACCTACTTTATTTTTGTTTTTTAACTTTTTATTTTGCTTTGGAATATAGCTGACTAACAATGTTGTGATAGTTTCAAGTGGAAAAAACATGATAATAATAAACAGTGATGAATACTAATTTAAAAAATAGTTATACTGAAGGAGTAATGAGGTTGAGGGAGATCTACTTTTTTAAAACTTTTTGTATTGGAGAATAGCTGATGAACAAAGTTGTGATGGTTTCAGGTAGACAGCAAAGGGACTCAACCATTGGGAGAAAATAATATGCAAATGATGTGACTGACAAGTGATTAGTCTCCAAAGTCTACAAACAGCTCATGAGGCTTAACATCACCAAAGCAAACAAACCAATCAAAAAATGGGCAGAAGACCTAAATAGACATTTTTCCATAGAAGACATACAGATAACCAAGAGACACATGAAAAGGTACTCAACATCCCTAATTATTAGGGAGATGCAAATCAAAACTACAATGATATATCACCTCACACAGGTCAGAATGGCCATCATCAAAGAATCTACAAAGAATAAATGAGCGAGACTTACTTTTTAAAAAATAAATTTATTTATTTTAATTGGAGGCTAATTACTTTACAATATTATATTGGTTTTGCCATACATCAACATGAATCTGCCACAGGTGTACACGTGTTCCCCATCCTGAACCCCCCTCCCTCCTCCCTCCCCGTATCATCCCTCTGGGTCATCCCAGTGCACCAGCCCAAGCATCCTGTATCATGCATTGAACCTGGACTGGCGACTCATTTCACATATATTATACATGTTTCAGTGCCATTCTCCCAAATCATCCCACCCTCTCCCTCTCCCACAGAGTCCAAAAGACTGTTCTATACATCTGTGTCTCTTTTGCTGTCTTGCATACAGGGTTATCATTACCATCTTTCTAAATTCCATATATATGTGTTAGTATACTGTATTGGTGTTTTTCTTTCTGGCTTACTTCAGTCTGTTCAGTCTGTATAATAGGAGACCTAAGTACAGGAATCATGGAAAGCTTCTCTCATGTGGCTTGGAGTGTACAAGTTTAAGAATGAGAAGAGAAGAGGTGGAAGAAATTGAGTGAAGATTGTAAATGGAAAGGCTCTGAGGGAGGATCTTGGCATGCTAGGGAACAGAAAAGCCTACGGCACTGGAACATAGTGAACCCAGCAGGAGTGGTACCAGGGAAGGGAGGAGAGGTGAGCAGAGAGCAGATGCTGCAAGGATTTATGTGAAACTGTGAAAGTGTTAATCACTCAATTGTGTCTGACTCTTTGTGATCCCATGAACTATAGCCCATCAGGCTCCTCTGTCCATGGAATTCTCCAGGCAAGAATAATGGAATGGGTTGTCATTTCCTACTCCAGGGGATCTTCCTGACTCAGGGATCAAACTCAGGTCTCCTACATTGCAGGCGGTTTCTTTACCATCTGAGCCACCAGAGAAGCTGAAAGTGAAAGTTGCTCAGTCGTCTCTGACTCTTTGTGACCCCATGGACTTTACAGTCCATGGAATTCTCCAGGCCAGAATAATGGAGTGGGTAGCCGTTCCCTTCTCCAGGGGATCTTTCCAACCCAGGGATCAAACCCAGTTCTCCTGCGTCACAGGCGAATTCTTTACCAGCTGAGCCACCAGGGAAGCCCACTAGGTTTCTAAGACCACACAACTTCATATGTACTGCTGTGAAAACAGGAGCAGCTACAAGGAAACGGTAACCATCATTTTATTTTTATCTCAGGTACTACTGAGGTACTACTATTCACAGATTATTAGCAGTAAACTGAGGCTTAGTACTTTATCACTTAGTCTGCCTTGACCTAATTTAAGTCATTATCTTCACCAGTCTTTGACCTTTGACCTGATTTTCTGGTATGGCCAGATCAGACCAATGAGAATACACACTTCCTAGTTTAAGCAATTATCTGATTTATATTTGGAAACTGTCTTCTCTTTTTTAAAAAATGCAAAGTTAGCATTTCCAGTTCAGTTCAGTTGTTCAGTCATGTCCAACTCTTTGCGATCCCAAGGACTGCAGCATGCCAGCCTTCACCGTCTATCACCAGCTCCTGGAGTTTACTCAAACTCATGTCCATTGAATCAGTGATGCCATCCAACCATCTCATCCTCTGTCATCCCCTTCTCCTCTCACCTTCAATCTTTCCCAGCATCAGGGTCTTTTCAAATGAGTCAGCTCTTCGCATCAGGTAGCCAGTGTATTGAAGTTTCAGCTTCAACATCAGTCCTTCCAATGAACATTCAGGACTGATTTCCTTTAATATGGACTGGTTGGATCTCCTTGCAGTCCAGGTCTTCTTCAAAGCTTTCATCTGTTCCAGGTAATCATCTTACATTTATAATTACCAAACTTCACTTTTCCTTTCCCTTTCAGCCTCTGCATTCAAGGTACCCCAATGCTGACTAATTATGAAATTGTCTTGCCTAGGAACAGAAGGTCTATTCTCACGCATCAGTGAATCAAAAAGTGACTAGAATTCTATTCCTAAGGCAGTGTTCTAAATGATGGTCCACATAGTTTAAAAACAACAACAACAACAACAACAGTCTTCTCCCAAGTTTCTCAACAGTATTTCCCCTGTCCTTCTTCTCTATCTCACCTCTCACTGCAAAGCCATCAGTGTAAACCTGTGTCTTCACAGCCAGCCAAACCATGTGGGGAGTGTCTTCTGAAAGCATAACTGATTTTCTAAACCACCCTGATTCATTTCCCAGAGGATAATTTGAGGTATAAGAGTTTTGATGAAACAAGAGAAGCAGCATTCCAGGACCAAGAAATCCTTATTATCCTTGTCTCTGATCCCTGAAGCAAGTCATGGAGCTTTGGCAACTTGGGGACCTCACTCCCAAAGATTGGTTTCTGGACATCCCATTGGTTATCACAGCATTACTACACTTCCCTGGCTTTGCTGACCGGTGTAGCCAGCTGGGCTGCTCCAAAATGCCTGGGCTATCATACTCCAGAAGGACATGGAAAGAACTGAAATGATGAGTGTGCCTCCTGCCAGTTCAGTACAGTCTTAGAGGCTGCAGGGAAAGTGAGGGTTACAGGATAATCCCCAAATGCTCAGGAAATGAGGTGTAGAGCTCAGGAAATATATGACAGCATTTTCCATAGAGGTAATCTGATAGGGCTAGTGGCTGGCCAGCAGAGACATTGCTAGGAGCCAGTTTACTTGCCCACAAAATCCCATGAAGCAACAGCCGCAAGAAGGAAGGACCACACAATAAGAAAGGCCCTGCTCTATGAACCTTGGCTTTGTTCTCTGGGTGAGTGTTTGGGAGCTGTGGTAAGACCACCCGAGGGCATATTTGGGCATTTGCCTAGAGACCATGTATATATGGTATATACCATGTTTTCCTGGCAGTTGTGGGTAAAACACAATTGGCAGCCAATGTACCTGCTTTCTGGGGACATCATAGGGTCATCTATTTGGCAGAAAACAACAAAATTCTGTAAAGCAATTATCCTTCAACTAAAAAAATAAATAAAATCAGTAAAAGAGCATTATTATTAAGGATAAAATAATATCTTTTAAATATGAAAATAAAATTTTTTCCACATGTAGGTACTCAGTCACTTCAGTCATGTCTGACTCTTTGCGACCCCATGGACTATAGATCGCCAGGCTCCTCTGTTCATGGGATTCTCCAGGCAACAGTACTGGAATGGGTTGCCATGCTCTTCTCCAGGGGATCTTTCCCACCCAGAGATCAAACCTGGGTCTCCTGTATCTTCTGCATCACAGGCAGATTCCTTACCACTGAGCCACCAGGTAAAGAACAACTACCAAAAATTTAATTAATTAAAAGTAAAATGCCTTCTATCTAGAAGACCTGCCTCCAAGGTTGTCATCATGGATATTTGCTGGGAATTAGGGGCAGACATTGCCTCATCTTCACAACCAGAACTTGCCTTTTACTTAGTAATTGACCATTAACTTTGAATAGTAAAGTTGTTCCTCACAGCAGCCTTATAAAGTAGACACTACCTCCATTTTCAGGGCAGAAAACTGGAGCTTAGAAAAGTTAAATGGGGAGATTTCCCTGGGGATACAGTGTCTAAGACTCCAGGCTCCCAGTGCAGGGGGCCTGGGTTTGATCCCTTGTCAGGCGGCTAGATCCCACAGGCCACAACTGAGAGTTGACATGCCACAATGAAAACGATTTCACATCAGCAACTAAAGATTCCACAATGAAGGTCAAAGATTCCATGTGCTGCAACTAAGACCCAGCCCAGCCAAATATATAAATGAAATATTAAAAAAAAAAAAAAAAGTTAAATGACTTTCCTAAAGCCAGGGAACTCTTAAGTAATATATTCAGAAAAAGACTTGGAGACAGAAGACAGGTTGCCTGGGAACAGAGGGGATGGGTCAAAAGGAGTATGAGAGAAAGGGAGAAACATGGCATGAACCCTACATTTCTGCTTTGAGAAACCAGGTGCATGGAGACATCTTTCGTTAAAATAAGAATAAAGGCAGATTGCAGTGTGACCTCCCTACATCCTTTCTCTTTGGTGATGGATAGTGAAGAACTAGAAATAACTGAGTTCATCTTGGCTGTTAGAAGCATCTCTGGAATATACTAGTGCATAGTAAATAGATAGTTTATATGAGCCTGAAGCTCAGAGGGAAGTCTATACTGAAAGTTCAAATGTGGAAGACAGAAGCCCCAAGAATAGATTATAAGACCAAGGTGTTTGTCAAATAGGGGGGCTGAGGACACGAATAACGAATAAAGTTTATCTCCACATTAAAAGGATGGGTAAAGAGACAATACAGTCCATGGGGTTGTAAACAGTTGGACACAACTGAGCAACTTTCACAAAGAGATAAGATGGCAGTGAACACTTCCCAGGTAGCTCAGTGGTAAAGAAGAATCTGCCTACAATGCAGGAGACACAGGTTTGATCCCTCAGTCAGGAAGACCCCCTGGAGAAAGCACATGGCAATCCACTCCAGTATTCTTGCCAGGAGAAATCCATAGACAAAGAAGCCTGGCAGGCTACAGTCCATGGGGTCACAAGAGTCAAATGGGACTGAGCGACTGAGAACGCACACAAAGAGACAAGGACCTGTGAAGGAGACACAAATTGCTCAGTCCTCCCCTTATCATCCTGCTTCCCGCACACCACAACCTCTCAAGAACAGAGCTGGCTCAGGAAGGATGTGAGGATATGGAGGCTGAGGCAGCAGAGTGGTTAAAAATCTTCCAGTGTTAAGTGCTTTATTGATCAACCACTGTCCTAAGGTAACCAGGGATGAGCTGTGAGAAACCAATCTCACTACAGTATTTCCAGGTTGTTTAACAAGTCTCTTTCATTTTTAATGAGTTTTAATGGGCCACTCAGTAGCTGATGCTTGCTGTGCTTGGCCAAGAGCCATCAACTTCTGTACCACCCGGGTTTCTTCCTTGAGTTTAGAGAAATATCGAGAAACAGCAGGGAGGCTAAAAGCAGGTTCAAGCACCTTGGATTTGGCCTTGAACCGTCTCTCCTGTGCCTCCTTCTCTACTCTTGTGGGATACCACAAGCTAAATTAATGCTGTGGGAATCGCTCCACAAATGAAAGACTCTCTGTTTGACCTTGGGGAGTCACTTATATCCTTCCCAGAATTTAATTTTCCTATCTAGGGAAAGATTTTAGAAAATGAAAAACCAGCCTCATGCACAGTGGGAACAGATCATTTATTAAGTTCCAAAATGACTTAGAGGACATAGTTGTCAGTATTATACTACTGATGGGACCACTCTGTTCATTCTACAATGAAGTGTGGACCATGTGTTGTGTATCAGAAATACAAGATCCTTGCTCTCACCAAGCTCACGTTCTAGTGAAGAAGAAATTGAGAAAATAAACAAACAAACAAAGTGAATGACTAATAAAATAGAATGATGTCTGAAACAAAAATAAAATTTGGTCATAAGGTGTTGAGGTATGAATAAGGGCAACTTTAGATGAAGTAGTTCAGAGAGGCTCTGAGGTGATATTTGACATGAGAACTAAAATATCAGAAGGAGCCAGGCATGCAAAGAGCCAAGGTAAGAAACTTCCCCAGAGGGAAAGCAGAGGCAGAAGACATAGAAAATTAAGAGGCATAAAAATGTTCAGAATGTTTAAGGAACTAAATGTGAGTTAAGAATAGCTGAATGTCCACGTGTAGAAGAGAGAAGTTGAACCCTTACTTCACTCCACACCATGTTCAAAAATGAACCCAAAATGCATTAAATATCTAAATATAAGAGCTGTGGAGAAGGCAATGGCACCTCACTCCAGTACTCTTGCCTGGAAAATCCCGTGGATAAAGGAGCCTGGTAGGCTGCAGTCCATGGGGTCGCTAGGAGTCGGACATGACTGAGCGACTTCACTTTCACTTTTCACTTTCATGCATTGGAGAAGGAAATGGCAACCCACTCCAGTGTTCTTGCATGGAGAATCCCAGGGACGGGGGAGCCTGGTAGGTTGCCGTCTATGGGGTCGCACAGAGTCGAACACGAATGAAGCGACTTAGCAGCAGCAGCAAAGAACATAAAGTTCATAGAAGAATACTTAAAGATACATCTTCATGACCTTGGATTATGCAGTGTGTTTTAGACATGACAACAAAAGCACAACCAAGCAACAAAAGAAAAACTATACAAACTGGACTTCACCATAATTAAAAACTTCTGTGCATGAAAAGATACTATCAAGTTAGTGAGAAGACAACCCATAGAATGGAAGGAAACGTTTACAGATTATATATCTGGTAAGGGCCTAGTATCCAGAATATATAAAGAACATTTACAACTCAAGGGAAAAAAAGACACATGACCCAGTTTTAAAATGGGCAAAGGATTTAAGTGAATATTTCTCCAAAGAAGATATGCAAATGATCAATAAGCTGGTATGAATATAAAATCATGCAGCTGCTGTGGGAAACAGCTTGGCAATTCCCCAGAAATTAAACATATAATTACCATATGATCCAGCAAGTCTCAGTTCAGTTCAGTTCAGTCACTCAGTCATGTCCAACTCTTTGCAATCCCATGAATCGTAGCACACCAGGCCTCCCTGTCCATCACCAACTCCCGGAGTTCACTCAGACTCACGTCCATCGAGTCGGTGATGCCATCCAGCCATCTCATCCTTTGTCGCCCCCTTCTCCTCCTGCCCCCAATCCCCCTCAGCATCAGAGTCTTTTCCAATGAGTCAACTCCTCGCATGAGGTGGCCAAAGTACTGGAGTTTCAGCTTTAGCATCATTCCTTCCAAAGAACACCCAGGGCTGATCTCCTTCAGAATGGACTGGTTGGATCTCCTTGCAGTCCAAGGAACTCTCAAGAGTCTTCTCCAACACCACAGTTCAAAAGCATCAATTCTTCGGCACTCAGCCTTCTTCACAGTCCAACTCTCACATTCATACATGACTAGTGGAAAAACCATAGCCTTGACTAGACTACTCCTACCCCTATGCCCTTTCCCCAAAAATAAAAACAAGTATTAAAAAATTGTGCATGAAAATTCACAGAAGCACTTTTCATAATTGCCAAAAGGTTTAAACAACCCAAATATCCATCAATTGATGAACAGATAAACAAATTATAGCATAGCCATATAAAAGGAATGAAATTCTGACACACGGATGAACCTTGAAAACATGGTAAATAAAATAAGCCAGACACAAAAGGCTGTATATCATACAATTCAATTTACATGAAATATCTATAATAGGCAAATTTACAGAGACAGAAAGATTATTGTTTGCTAGGGGCTGAGGGAAGGGATAGAGGATTGCTCAATAGGTACAGTGTTTTCTTTAGGAATGATGAAAATATTATGCAACTAGATAATGGTGAGGTTTCACAACTTTGTGATTTATACTGAAAATCATTTTCAATGGGTGAGTTTATATATCTCAATAATGCTGAGAGGGGAAGGATTCTACTGATTGAAAAAAAAATAAATGGGTAAATTGAATGACATGTGAATTATTTGTCAATAAGGCCCGGTGGTAAAGAATCCACCTACCAATGTAGGAGACCTGGGTTCAAAACCTAGTTCAGGAAGGTCCCGTGGAGAAGGAAATGGCAACCCACTCCAGTGTCCTTGCCTGGGAAATCCCATGGACAGAGAAACCTGGTGGGCTACAGTTCATGGAAGTCACAGAGTCAGACACGACTTAGCAGCCAACCAACCAACCACA
>SJYA01003356.1:92695-114546 GCA_006410615.1 Neotragus moschatus | reverse complement strand
AAGGAGTAAGCGTCTTTTAATTTCATGGCTGCAGTCACCTTCTGCAGTGATTTTGGTGCCCCCCAAAATAAAGTCTGACACTGTTTCTCCATCTATTTCCCACGAAGTGATGAGATCGGATGCCACGATCTTCGTTTTCTGAACATTGAGCTTTAAGCCAACTTTTTCACTCTCTACTTTCACTTTCATCAAGAGGCTTTTTAGTTCTTCTTCACTTTCTGCCATAAGGGTGGCCATAAAAATGGGGTAATAAGTGAAAATGACATTCTTAACCAATATTCTAAGATCCAAAACTAGTGAGAGTTTTGATACAGGGGCTTCCCAGGTGGCACTAGTGGTAAAGAACTGCCTGCCAACACAGGAGACATAAGTGACGAGGGTTCGATCCTTGGGTCAGGAAGATTCCCTGGAAAAGAGCATGGCAACCATTCCAGTATTGCTGCCTGGAGAATCCCCTTGGACAGAGGAGTCTGGGGGTGCTATAGTCCATAGGGTCACACAGAGTTGAATGTGACTGAAGTGACTTAGCACAAAATGCTCAATTCAATATCAGGGTTTTGGATTCTCTCTTTCATGATATTTTCTTACAAGGAGGAGAAACTTAAGGATCTAGGTTAATCTAAAGTTCTACTTGCTGCACTTGTATTTTGAGATCACTTTTTGCCTATTCTTTTCAGAGGCAAGAAGAAAGGTCCCCTGGTCCATTGGAATCCAAAGTGTAACCCATCTAAAATGTTGCATGACCTCCTTGAACTTCAGTTTCTTCGTGTGTAAAGATAGATGATTTGATCGGCTAATTTAATTTTCAATTTGGAAAACATTTATTGAGTATCTGTGCTGTGCTTAGTCACTCAGTCATGTCCTACCCTTTGAGACCCCATGCACTGTAGCCCACCAGGCTCCTCTGTCCATGGAAATTCTCAGTCCTCCAGGCTCCTCTGTCCATGGGGATTCTCCAGACAAGAATACTGGAGTGGGTTGCCATGCCCTCCTCCAGGGGATCTTCCCAACCCAGGGATTGAACCCATGTCTCAATTCTTTACCATCTGAGGCAGATTCTTTACCATCTGAGCCACCAGGGAAGCCCAAGAATACTGGAGTGGGTAGCCTATCCCTTCTCCAGGGGATCTTCCCAACCTAAGAATCGAACTGGGGTCTCCTGCTTTGCTGGCAGATTCTTTACCAGCTGAGCTACCAGGGAAGCCCATTGAGTACATATTACGTGGCAAATGTCCTAGACTCTGGTGATATCAAAAGAAAGCAAACAAGCCCCAGTGCTTACTGAGTTTAAGAGTCTAATGGAGGAAACAGACACACAATTACACTACAAATGTAACTGTACTATAATAATGTGTGCAATAATAGTAACATGTGAATTATACCACAGAGGAGAAAATGACCCCTGGTAATGAGAAAAGCTTCAAACACTGGGTGAAAGACATGGAAGCCAGGTCTTGAAAGATGAGTAAGAGCTTAATAGGGAAAGAACTTAAGATAGAGGAGTCCAGGCAGGTGAAACAGCAGTCACAAAGGTAGAGAAGCATCGAAGTGCCTGGTTGGTTTTGGTGACATCAAAAAATTTGGAATGATTAGAATTAATGTCCAGTAATAGTAGCAACTAACGTTTATTGAGCACTTCATATGAGCTGGGAGCTGTTCTAGAATCAACATTAAAATAAAAAGATTAATGAGATACTCTGCTTTCTTTTAAATATGATATGTATTTTACATATACTCTACATCTCAATTCAAACCAGCCACATTTTGGGTCACAATAGCCACCTGTGAACTAGTGACTACTAAGTTGGACAACTCAGCTGTAAGTGACACTTTTTGTATTTGTACAAAAAGAGAACGGGAAACACCATCCTTTTTGCTGTCTACCATCATTTTTTGTTGTGTTCTAGTATTTAAAGGATTTTTATTGTTGCTGTTGTTGCTGCTGTTTTGTTGTTTATTCCATTTCAAAAATATCACTGTTCATTCGGGACCCTAAAAACTCAGAGACTCCCTAACCAAGCTGTTCTATAGTCTTGGGTCAAGCCAACCGATTTTCCTCTAGCAGCTTCTGTGCTCTTGGACGTACGTGTTCAGTAGGTAGGTGAATATGCATGTCTTGACCTCAGCATGGACTTAATAGCAGGAGGTACATGTGGTGACTTATTCATCAGCACATATTGGGGGTTGAAATCACGGGGCATGCATGAGGTCAGTCAAAGAAAGTGGAGATGTTGCAGAATGAGAAGGCAGAGAGCTAGGGGAATCAGGAAAGCACCCACACTGAAGAGAGAGAAATGATCAAAAAGGTTTGAGCAGACCCAGGGCCAGAGTTGTGTCTCAGGAGCCAAGGAAAGAGAACCTTTAAGGAGAGGAATAGACAACCACATCAACTGCTGACGAGTGGTCACAGTAGTTCAGGAGTCTGTCATCTCTAGGGTTATATGCGTTCACAATCATTTAACAAATGTGTTTTCAAAGATCACAAATTTAATTTTTTCGATGAAAATAAAGATGGTAGAATGTGCATTAAACTGCCTTTATTTTCATTTTAGGTAAAAGCTCCCTCTTGTGTCTAGAAAAGGGATTTCTTAACAGTTGGCAAAAGTTTTTTTTTTTTTAACTTTTTTTTAAAATGAAGTATGGCTCCTTGGTGGGAGTAAAGAATCTGCCTGCAATGCAGGAGACCTGGGTTCAATCCCTGGGTTGGGGAAGATCCCCTGGAGATGGGAATGGCAACTTAACTACAGTATTCTTGCCTGGAGAATCCCATGGACAGAAGAGCCTGGTGGGCTACAGTCCATGGGGTCGCAGAGAGTCACACAATTGAGCAACCAACACTTTAATTGAAGGATAGTCAACTTACAAGATTCTGTTAGTGTCAGGTGTGCAGCAAAGTGATTCGGTTATACATACATATTTACTTTAAGCACAGCATCTGTTCACTTATATTTTCCCTAATATTCTTCTACAATAGTCACTTTTGCCAGGGAATGTATATGAATGTTATAATCAAACAGAAACATTATGATAAGGAAAAAAAAATAAGACAGTGCTTTCCATCCAGATTTAGGGCTGCATTGGAAGGAAAGCCATCATGTAAACACAAAAAACTCTGCTGAGTTGTAGACCTTTCTCAAAAGGGTAGACTTTGTCAGTAACAGCTGGGAAAGACTGATGTGATTATCACTTCAGGTGTTTCAGAGCAGTTGACAGTTTGAAAACTCTCTCTATAGGCCCCCAAACTCTATCATCTTTTGACTAAAAGGAGAGGAAGAATCCTCTCTTTGAGGGACCCTTGACATCTGTAAGACTCATAGTCTAGACAGGGAATAGAATAGCAGTGGAAAGTACCAGGAGCAGAGGTCCTAGGCTGGCTCATTCGACTGATGGAGATGCTAGGGAATTAGGAA
This sequence comes from Neotragus moschatus, assembly GCA_006410615.1. Taxonomy (NCBI): domain Eukaryota; kingdom Metazoa; phylum Chordata; class Mammalia; order Artiodactyla; family Bovidae; genus Neotragus; species Neotragus moschatus. Next base: position 111,136 of record SJYA01003356.1, on the reverse strand, counting down.
CACTGTCCTGGGAAGCTGGAGACCTAGGGGCTAGCATTCCAGCTCCGCCTCTAAATATGTGTGTGTGTGTGTGTGTGTGTGTGTGTGTGTGTGTGTGTGTGTTGTGGTTGTGTGATGAGCGGTGGGTGTGACCTCAGACAAAGCCCTTCCTTTCTGGACCTCAAATTTTCCTTTCATTGGACAATTCCATTCCAGGATCCGAGTCACACCTCAAAGGAAGTAAGACTATAATAAAGCAGGTGATGCTTCCCATCTTCTCCTCGTACCTGTTTTCAGAGCTATCATCCCCATGAGAGCCCAAGGCCTGATGCCTCCCACCCTGAACTACTGAGGACCCTCTACCTCAGCAGCCTGTGCAAACCCGGAGCAACTTGAGCCCACCTCCTTTCCACACTAAAGCTTGCCTGTGAGACAAGGATCACTTAAAAGTGGTTCTGCAGTTACCTTTGGACAAGGAACTGAGGTTTCTTATAGAATAGGGGGTAGAATACCTTTCATTAGGTTTGGGTTGTTCACCCCAATGAATGTGTACAAGTGTGTCCATATGTACATGTGAAGCAACATATTTTGCCTATTAATGGGAATGTATTTCCCTCATAACCAAATACCTTTGAGAAAAGTGGATTCCCAGTGAGATGTTACTGACATATCACATAGTGCTAGAACACTCTGAACAGTCCAGGGATGGTGGCATTGCTACAGGGTACTCAAGTACAAGCTTTTTAAGAAAGGGAGGTGATTTGGCACTATGGGCCTGGCACTGGGCTAGGTCCTGGAATGAGAACCCAGGCAGAGAATTCCACTGCCTGTCCAATCTCCATCGTATCATGTATCAATACTTTCCTGACCCCACAGTAGGAAATGAAAAGGCTATGCCTCAAAACAAAAATCATCATTTTTAAAGTTAATTTTTTTGAAATTTAATATTTAATCAAATGTATCCAGAGTATTACCATCTGAACAAATAATAATATAAAATTGAAGTACAGTTGCTTTACAATGTTGTGTTAGTTTCTCCTCTACAACAAAGTGAGTCAGTTATATGTATACATATGTGCATGCATTCATGCTCAGTTGTGTTGGACTCTTTGTGACCACATGGACTGTAGCCTGCCAGGCTCCTCTGTCCATGGGATTCTCCAGGCAAGAATACTGGAGTGTGTTGCCATTCCCTCATCCAGGGGATGTTCCCAACCCAGGGATGGATCCTACATCTCTTATGTCTCCTGCCTCCTGCATTGGCAGGCGGGTTCTTTACCACTGGCACCACTTGGGAAGCCCATATAGCTCCTCGTTTTTGGATTTCCTTCCCATTTAGGTCACCAGAGTACTGAGGAGAATTCCCTGTGGTATACAGTAGGTTCTTACCAGTTATCAATTTTATACATAGTAGTGTACACATGGGCTTCCCATGTAGCGCTAGTGGTAAAGAACCTGCCTGCCAATGGAGGAGATGTAAGAGACATGGGTTCGATCCTTGGGTGAGGAGGATCTCCTGAAGGAGGGCACGACAACCCACTCCAGTATCCTTGCCCGGAGAATGCCGTGGACAGAGGAGCCTGGCAGGCTACAGTTCATAGGGTTGCACAGAGTTGGACACGACTGTGATGACTTAGTGCGCATGTAGTGATGCAGCATATACATGTCAGCCCCCATCTTCCCTCCAGAACATCATTTGTTTAATGAATTTCTGAGCAGAGAAGCAGAGAAGGTCACATGAGCTAGGGATGGAACCTGGGGACAACTGCTACAGGGGTTTTCTTATTTTTTCTTTCATATTTTCCTTTTTTGTCTGTCCTTTTCTTTCTTTAACTTACATTTCTTTTTCTGTACCAAAGGCTGAAAAACAAATTCCCTTACCTTCCTTCATCTGCTGGAGACAGAGGTCAAGAAAGCGGCAATAGCAAGAGACACATGGTGATGAAGGCTGACATGTTTGTGTGGTCGCTATAGCCTGGCCAGGGCACAACAACCCTCAGCTGACGACAAAGGCTCCGCCTTGGATGTGTGCGTGTACATGTGTGTGCTAGGTACTGTCTGACTCTTTGTGACCCCTTGGACTGTAGACTGTGAGGCTCCTCTGTCCATGGAATTTTCCCAGAAAGAATATTGGAGTGGGTTGCCATTCACTTGTCCAGGGGATCTTCCCAACCCAAGGTTGAACTCATGTTTCCTGCATTGCAGGCGGATTCTTTACCACGGAGCCATCAGGGAAGACCCTGCCTTGGGAAGCCCCCGCTGTGGATGAGAGCACAGCTTACCGTGGAGCAGCAAAAGGCAGGGGGTGGCAGAAAGGAGTAGGTTATTGGAAAATTGACTAGAGTTTGGTTGCTGTTTTTTTTTTTCTTTTTTTTTTTAAACTCAACAATTCACTTAAAAAATAACCAGGTAGGTAGGAAACAAAAGACCCTATTCTCCCCTCATAAACAAACCAGGGGTTGCATTTGGATTAAATTGTTACTACTAGTCATTGGGAAGGAAATAGCTTTGTGGCATTTAGGACACATGTATTACAAGTACAAAGCACACACGGGAAAGTAGTGCATAGCAATGGCAATGTATCCCTTCTCTTCCCTTTCTCTTACTCTTTTCCATTTCCTCTGTTTTCTCTTTCTTCTGTCTCTTTATCTCTCCACTCCCTCTTCCCACTTCTCTCTCTGAGAGACTCTCTGCCAAGATTTATTACAATGAAGTTGAGAGAAAGCAGAGTGTTTGGTTCTCCACTATAAAACCTTATGTGCAGATGGCAACTCAGCACTCACCAGGGAGATCTCCAACTTCCCTTCTCCCTTAGGAGGGAGAGAATGGAAGCAGCTAGTCAGGTCCGCCCACTGAATGGAGGCCAAGTGTGGGAGAAATGACTGAGTGCTACTCCTGTGCTGTCCAGTGGAGTTTGCCTTAAGAGCCAAACCCACAAAAATGAGGTCTGGAAGCTATCAGAGGAGAAATCTGATGCATGTATGTTTTTACCCACAATCGTCCATCATGAAGGATTTTTGCATTTGAGGCATGTTGCAGAGACTCAGGCAAGCTGATGTATATCAACTGTGATCAGTTTTTAACATGCTGTAATAATCTAAAGGGAAACAGCCCCTGGAAGCCACATACTTTTTCTTTTTTCCTGATTTGCCCTTCAGTACAAAAAAAAAAATAAAACAAAAACCTAAAAGGCAAGATTGAAATTGAACCACCACTATTTTACAAAGACCTAACTTACTTGTGTGTGTGCGTGTGTGCGTGCGTGCGGGCATGCGTGCATGTGTGTGTGTGTGTAATTACAGGATAGTGTAGGCATATTTATGTAAAAACAACAGATAATGCCACTTGAACCGGTTTGGCCACCTACAGTTTTCCTAAGCACAGTGCTTGGTGCTTGACCTAGGTTAAAACTGAGAGGAAGCAACTCTTCCTGATACAAAGGGATGTGATACTTCAAAGCTTTTAGGTAAATGAGACAAAGAAAATAAATACAATTTTTCTGCCCAGAGAGATTTTTTAGTTAACTTGGAAAACTTTGTAATGAAAGTTTTTTTGCAAAGCAATTTGCAACAATATTCAGAAAAAGTTACTAAATTAAACATTGAAAAATATGTTGCCCTAAAATTTAAAATCCTCAATTATATAGGCCACAAAAAGATTTTAGAAGTTCTAAGAGAAGGAAAGATTGGGGTTATTGTGTCGGGATTTCTCATTCAACCCCACAATTCCTAAAATGTAGAGTCCAGGCTAAGCACCAACCTTCCTGAACCCTCTGCTCTGTCTGCCTACTGAATATTGATAGTCTAAAAGGTTTTTTCTTTGGCCCTCCTCTATACTCACTATACATCCTCTCTCTAGGGATCTCATCTCCTCTGATGATTTTTACCATCATCCATATTCTGATGTTTTCCAAATCTAAACCTCCATCAGGGACATGTCCCTGGAGCTCTAGACTCATATATCAAAACATTTCCAGTGGACATCTCCTCACCACTTGGATACCCTACAACCATCTGGAACTCAATATGTCTAAAACTAAACTCATCATTTTTCTTCCAGATTCTGTTCTCTGTTCTTCTTGGTTGGTGAAACCAAAATTTACTCATCATTAAGGTCCCAAACCCAAGAGTCCTCCTTAATTCCTTTTCCATCAACCACCATATCAAATCAGTCACCAAGTCCTGCCCCTTTTAATTCTCTCATCACTCCCCTCCTATCACACCTACCTTGGTTTTGTTGAGCCATTCATCATCTCTAGCATGAACTGTTACAGTAATTTCATACCAGGTTTTCCTGCTTCTGGTCTTGCCTCTTCTAATTTCACCACCTCAAATTCCATGCCCTACACTACTACTAGTCTAATAGGTGCATCGATACATCTGGTTGACCCTTAATTAAATGAATTCAGTGAAATAGAACACTCCTGTACCGTTGGTGGGAATGTAAATTGGTACAGCCACTATGGAGAACAGTATGGATGGTCCTTTAAAAACTAAAAATAGAACTACCATATGATCCAGCAATCCCATTCCTAGGTATATGTCTGGACAAAACTCTTAACTTTGAAAAGATATATGCATCACTATGTTCATAGCAGCACTATTTACAATAGCCAAGACACGGAAACAACCTAAATATCCATCAGCAGATGAATGGATAAATATGTAGTATAAATGTGCAATGAAATACTACTCAGTCATACTAAAGGAAGAAATAATGTCATTTACAGCAACATGGATGTACCTAGAGATTATCGTACTTAAGTGGAACAAGTCAGAAAGACAAATACCATATGATATCACTTACATGTGAAATATAAAATATGACACAAATGAATTTATCTGTGAAAGAGAAACAGACTAACAGACATAGAGAACAGACTTGTTGCCAAGAGGGAGAGGGGAGGGAGAGATATGAACTGAGAGTTTGGGGTTAACAGATGCACACCATTATATATACAATGGATAAACAACAAACTCCTACTGTATAGCACAGGAAACTATATTCAATATCCTGTAATAAACCATAATGGAAAGAGATATGAAAAAGAATATATATATATATGTATAACTGAATCACTTTGCTGTACAGTAGAAATTAGCACATTATAAATCGGCTATACTTCAATAAATTTTAAAAGAAATAAAATAAATTACTTCAATTACTTTAATGACTTCCCATTCACCTACTAAATTAAGTTGAAACTTCTTGACATGTCACAGATAAAGTCTTCTAAACTTGGCCTCTGCCTGTCTTCCTAATCCCATATCCTACCCCTCTTGCCCTTTAGCCTTCATGCACTTTCTGCTCCATCTATACTGAAATTCATGCAGGCCCTCACATTTCATGCTGTGGCACCCTTTGCTGTGTTATTCCTGTGACTGGAATGACAATCCTTTGTACCTTTATTGTGTTATTCCTATGACTGGAATGACAATCCTCTTATCTTTTCTTTGCTTGAATAATTCTTTCCACCCTTCAAGACTTCGTTGCAGAGGTTCCTTTTATGAGTAACTTTTTCTGACCTTCCTCCACACCCGAAGAATGTTCTTTCTCTGTTCTTCTCCAGTGCCCTGCGTGTGGGGTGCTCCCACTGAGCATACTGCACTGTATTGGAACGGTTGATTTGCCTTTGATTTGAGAACTGTCTTCTGCACTATATTGTGAGGCCCTTGAGATGAAAATAGAGGCTACATAGCACTTGGGCTTCTCTCTGTTTGCACTGCTACTATGTGAGTACAGACCCTCAGTATCGCTAACTTGAACTCCTTCCCTGTATGCAGCCTTTCCACGTCTTTGATGATTCTCTCGAGGATGAGGTATAAATTCCTGAGCATGGCAGATATAAAAGGTCCTCAGTCAACCTTCAGGCCTGTTTCCTGCTGATACCCACCTTGCCCACATCTGCACTTCTACTATGCCCAATTCCTGTGCATTGCCTTTGCATACTCTCTGCACCTCTGGGTGAATCCTTGTTTAGTCTTCAGAGCCCACCTTACATAAGCACTCTTCTGTGACGCTTTCCCCAGATTTCCCCAGGAGGGACTTGACAAGTCCATTTTTGTATTCCTATCATACTTACCTATTTCTTCCCAGGTGGTTTAGTGGGAAAGAATCCACCTGCCAATGCAGGAGACGCAATTTCAATCCCTGGGTCAGGAAGAGCCCTTGGAGGGGGAAATGGCAACCCACTCCAGTATTCTTGCCTGGGAAATCCTAAGGACAGAAGAGCCTGGTGGGTTACAGCCTAGTGGGTTGCAAAGTGTTGGACACAACTGAGCAACTGAGCATAGCACCTGCCACACTCAATTACCATCATCCTCTTCTCTCAGACTCAGTTTCCTCATCTGGGCATTGGGGAATAATAATGACTTTTGCATTATAGGATAGTTATAAGAATTAAAAGGAGACAATGTAAGGAAAGCACATAGTGCAGAGTGTAGCACTTAGTAAGCACTGAATAAATAGCAGCTGCCATCAGGTGGCGCAGTGGTAAAGCATCCACCTGTCAAGGTAGAAAATGCTGGTCAATCCCTGGGTCAGGAAGATCCCCTGGAGTGAAAGATGACAACACATTCCAGTATTCTTGCCTGGAGAATCCCATGAACAGAGAAGCAAGCCTGGTGGGGTACAATCCATAGGGATGCAAAGAGTCAGACATGATTGAGCACACACATGTCATCAGTAGAGTTCTCACTGTGTGCTAGGTACTTACAGGCATGAGCTCATCTCGCTGTCCTCATGAGGTAGATAACAACTATTGCCTCCACATTCTAAATGAGGATACACTAGTCAGAGGAGACAATGACTGGCTCAAGGTCATCAGCTGACTAGTGGAAGATCTGGTTGAATTCACATGACCTGGCACCAGAGCCATGTTCTTAATCATTATATTGTTGTTTAGTCACTAAGTCATGTCCAACCCTTTGTGATCCCATGGACTGTAGCCCTCCAGTTTCTGTTGTGCATGGGATTCTCCATGCAAGAATACTGGAGGAGGTTGCCATTTTCTCCTCCAGGAGATCTTCCTGACCCAGGGATCGAACCAGAGTCACTTACATCTCCAGCACTGACAGACGGGTCTTTTACCACTGAGCCACCAGGGAAGCCCCTCTTCACCATTATGTTGGGTTGGCCAAAAAGTTATTAGGTTTTTCTGTAACAGGTTATGGGAAAATCTGAAGGAAGGTTTTGGCCAACCCAATACACCTGTGCACACTTTTCCCGTTCCTAAACATGAATTCTTTAAGACAGGAACTAAAAACAGACTCACAATTTCTAACTTTCTTAGTTCTACTCCAGAGAGAGAGGGACACAGTTTCAGGCCCTCAACTCTGCTTAAGCAACCAGTAGTTTACCTTACCTCCATCAGCAGCCGCCTGCTATTCAGCCACCACGTTAACCTTAAACAACAACGTGCTTTACATTTCTAAGCTTGTCTCCAGCTGCCTTTTTGCCCCTTCAGGTTGCCTCCAAGGCTTTAATGCATTCCAGATCCACCTGAGAAGTCCCATGTGCACTTCAAGTGAATAGAATGGGGTTCTACACTGCATAAGGATTTCAGTCAATGGTTGTTAACTGTTTTATGGCGTATAGTTTTACAGTGATTACAAACAGAACTGCAAGTGCACCACAGAGGCTGTTATCCTGATTGATATGTCCGGGCCACAATCCGGGACCTATACACACTAGCTAAATTTTACAAACATCACAGTCCATTCCAAAGATGTTAAATGTTGGTATAGTTTTGCAGTCTTGAAAAGGAGAGCAGCTTATATAGCAGATGGCCAGTGGTGGCTCCAGAATTTCTACACAGGGAAGACGCCCCCCTACCCCTTTATATACATATATATATATATATATATATATACCGATACATATATATATATATATATACCGATACATATATATATATATATATACAGATACATATATATATATATTATATATATGTATGTATATACAGTTTTTGTTTAGTTGCAAAGTCATGACTCTCTTGCAACTTCATGTACTGTAGCCTGCCAGGTTCCTCTGTCCAGAGCATTCCCCAGGCAAGAATACTGGAGTGGCTTGCCATTTTCTTTTCCGGGGGATCATCCTAACCCACGGATCAGATTGGCAGGCAATTTTTTTTTACCACTGAGACACCTAGGAATTATCCTATATGTGTGTGTGTGTGTATACTCACTGTTCTGTTCACTGTTCTGTGAAGGGGCTTGCTGGGGCGGGTGAAGATTGACGGATTTGCCTTGAAGGTGTATTTGTCGAGCAAGCAAGCACACTTTCTGTAAACTTGTTAGGGGATGCACACTGATTGAAACCACCCACCCTGGCCAGGCACCATAGTAACCATTTGCATGAGTTGTTTCATGACAGGAGATCTTGATAAGGAATACAGAACTAATAAGTCACCACCAACCGGAAGAGTTCGCGAAAGGTCGAAAGGAGACACCACGTATCTGTCCACTTCCCAGAATCCCTCTCGCTAGCATCCATCTTGGCTGAGTGATGCGTGCGCCACCAGGAAAGACTCTGAATTAGAATGATTGGCCAAAGACCACCCGGAAACTAATCCTATCACCATAAAACCCGAGACTGTGAGCCATAGAGCAGTTCTGCAGCAGAGCAGTTTTCCTGGGTTCCCTTACCCTACTGCTGTCCACCCGGGTGTCCTTTCCCAATAAAATCTTTTGCTTTGTCAGCACATGTGTCTCCTTGGACAATTCATTTCTGAGTGTTAGACAAGAGCCCAGTTTCGGGCCCCGGAAGGGGTCCGCCTTCCTACAACAAACTGATTTGGGGTAACGAGGGTGGCTAATATCCCCTTCACCAAGCCAAATGGCACTGTCACTGAGAACAGCTATTGTCACTAGTGAGTCTTGGGTAAAAGATAAATTAGAAGTTTGCACTTCTCAGCTCCAATTGCTGGGTTACAGAAAACTTAGTTCCATCCCCCCTTCCAGACACTTACTAATTTTGGAGAAGATGGAAACCTTTGCTGGTGAGAAACCCCAATTAGAAAGATAAGAGAGTCAAGCCAGGGAAGGAGGGAGTCGGGGGAAGAGTGGGACCAGAGCCTAAAAGGAGGAAATCACACCCACACCAGAGTCCAGGCAAGGTTTATAGTTCCCACTAAGAAACCAGAAAACTCAAAACAGGAAGAGGTGAGGTGCAATCCAAAAAGCCATCAGTTCACTGACATTTTATTTATTTTTACCTGGGGGAAAGGGGTGTGGGGGAGGGGTTGGAGCGCCCAGGCTGACCCCAAGCAGCTGCAGCTGCTAAGGAAGTGGGTGTTTGGGGGAGGGGAAGAGGGGACCAGGGCAGGGCAGTTGGCCAGGTTCCTTGCCCCCAGAGGAGTCCCAGAGCATCTGAAGGAAGGAACCTGAGACTGTGTGAAGCCCAAGAGACTGAGTGATTTTCAAGCCTCGCAGAAAATAAAGCGGCTCTCCATGGACACAGAATCTATCCCAGTCTGGACATGGAATCCCAGAGGAAGCCTCCCTGCCCCCACTGCCTTTTGACTGCACTGTTGGTCTGGGCCATTTAAAGTGCGGATGAAGGCAATGGAGATGCAAAGGGGGAAGAAGAGAGACAGAAACTGTGCCAATAAAATATATAAGATTAACTGCAAACAAGACTTTCCTGGGATTTTTCCCCTGGTCTTATAGCATCTGGTTTCATTTCTCCTCCCTGAAGGAATAAAAGGAAAGGAAAGGAAGGGAAAAAGGAGTGGGGGTGGGGAACATAGCACATATGTTTTCAATGGAGCCCTTTAAAACATACACAGGCAGCTGGGAGCCCAAGCCCTGAGGTGGAGCTCTTGTTGCCCCCCAGAGCCAATGCCAGCCAGTCAGAAGGATATACAGGACTCCGAGTTGTAAAGAACTTGCCTGCCAATGCAAGAAGCAAAAGAGAGGCAGGTTCCATGCCTGGGTCAGGAAGATCCCCTGGAGAACGAAATGGCAGCCCGCTCCAGTACTCTTGCCTGGAGAATCCCATGGACAGAGGAGCCTGGCAGGCCACAGTCCTTAGTTTTACAAAGAGTTGGACATGACCAAAGCGATTTAGCATGCATGCACAAGTGGTCCTGAGTAAGTCGTTTCACTCTGTGTCCCAGCTTCCGCCTCACAAAATGGACAGTGAGATTTTTTAGAGAAGTACCAGGAGAAAATATACTGACAGATATCATAACACTAGCCTTAACATTTTTCTGGAAGCTTTACCCACGTTTTCTCATTAATCTCTGCAAAACTCAAAGTGATTATCATCATTATTGTTGTTGTTTCATTTTATAGATGGGGAAACTCGATAATGAATTGACTTGTTAAAGTCAAACAACCAATAAGTGGAGGGATTTGAACTCAGCTGTACTGACTCCAGAGCTTTTAGCTTGTACATTATAGAAGGTAAGGCTGTTGGTATTGTTATTAAACTGTACACTTCATGGTTTCTGCAATTTGTCTGGAGGAAATGTGCAATCTGAGTAAAATTTTATCTGATTTTTGAGCGGTGAGGGGCTGGGGTACTTCTGTCTGTAAAGTGGGAATTGACACCTCCCATAAGGCATTCTGGACTCTGAAGTATCAGCTAGTCAAGGAGTACTTTTGCTAAGTACCCTTGTTCTCAACCTCTCTGTAATCCAGTTTTCTCTTCTATAAAATAGAACAATAGTAGTACTTATTACATCTGCTTTCAGAGGAATTAAGTGGAAAAAGTGCATGTTAAGTTCAGGAAACTTCTAGACCACATTAATGCTTTTATTATTGTCTCCTGGCACTCAAGATTACCATCTACAGGCTGCTTCCAACTATACCCTCCCAAAATCCAGAATGCATGGGAGAAGGAATATGCCCACTGGGTATAGAAGAGTGGAAAGATCTTTAAAGTTGAGGATGAGATCTCTGAGTCCTATCTTTGCCTTTCTCTAGCAGTATGACCATAGGCACATCACTTGCCTGGGGGTATATGGGGTTAATCATACTTGTCACTCACAGAGTCAAAGCCCAAAAGAGAGACAGTGGTACAAACAGAAAGTTCTAGAGTTGGTGCTGTAGGCCACAGTCTTGACTCTGCCTTGTGATATTAAAGACTGAGGAAAGATTGTGAGAAATTGAAAGCAGTATTTTACCAAAGTGACACCATTATTTTTAATTGGCATGTCACACCATTTTTCAATGAAGAGATTAATTTTCATCTGAATAGAAATGGGCCCCCTTCACTTCCTAAATTTTAAACATATGTCTGGGTGGTTGCTGAGAGAATATGATGATCAGAGCCTCAGTAGAGGAGAATGTGACCAGCCAGGAAATCACCCTGGAGAGTAAAAATACAACTCTCTCTTCTGGCTACGGGCTTAGCAAGTAAATATGAAAAGGGAGTGAGAGAAGTGGGAGACAGAAACAGATAAAGGAACAGAGAGGCATAAGGCAAGGTGAAGGACAAGGAGTTGAAGAAATCCAGATGGAGTCTTGGGCTTTAACACATCCTGCAGATGCTTGACCTGGAGCAGACATGGAAGGGTGTACAAATTTTTAATTTCCTCTGTGAAGAATACAAAATAGGCCTTTGGTTCCCAGGAAGATAGCTTGTGATTTATTTTGTCATCAGTGTTTGCCTGAGTACAGACACCAAAGGATGTTTGTCTGCCATGAACTGACTCGACTCCTGCTCCAAGGTTTTCCCATTCCCAGTGGGGCTTTTTGTGTGTGTGTGGGGGGGGGGGTGGTTTTAGAAGGTACTGAAAATCCTGGGGCTGGGGGCAGATGGGAGAGAGATTCAAAACTGAGGTGAGCTGGATAAGAAGGGACTTTCTGGCCACGGCAGTGGTTCCCTGACTGACCAACAAAGCCAGTATAGTGTAGTTGTGACAAGTATTGGTGCCAACATTGGCCAAAGCTGGGCTGGAAGTTTGCTTCTGCCACTTACCAGATACGTGTCCTTGAACTCTTTGCTTCCTCTCTGTGCCTCAATTTTCTCCCATGTCTTGTAAACATAATAATCACTTCCATCTCCTCATGTTATTGTGAGGATTAAATGGATAAGAACACATCAGAGGCCTGGCGCGGGGCCTGGCACATAGTCGCAGGCACTCCATAAATGTTCAGCATGACTCTCATAATTCGGAACAAGAAAGAGCTGCCACCTGGGCCATATATTTCGCAGACATGTCTTGTCTCATGCAGAGTGGTTGCCAGAACTGGACTAGCCCATAACCTCCACGCTTTTTCAAATGCTTTCTCAAAATACTAAAAAGGTTTTTCTTTTTTCAGTTCCTCTCTCGCGCGCCCCAGTGCCCTCCTGGGCTCTCTCACGCTCTCTGATGCTCACCCCCTCCCCCACCATCACGAAAGAAGTCCCCAGTGCTCCAAAGAGATATAAAGATGTGACAGTGCACAGGCCTTGTCTCATTTGAAGCTGGGGAGACTTGTCCAAAAAGGATGACAATGTTGCTTTTGTTTCTCAGACCCTAGAATCTCCCAGAAATCCTGAAGTGGACATTCCAGCACCTCTTCAGCCCACTCCTAGCTACTTGAGCCCCAGCTCTCAGGAATCTAACAGTGCCACCTTTAAGGCCTCGCTCACAATTCTGACACCTGCATCCTGGCTCCTATAGAAACTCCTTGCCTCTTCTCAGTGTATGTGATGTTGAGAAAACTGCAGGATGAATGGGGAAGGCATAATCATAATGTTAATGGGGCTTTTAGACATGCAAATGTATGTTCCTAGCAGGGATGAGCTGAACAAAGTCAAGATGGACAAGTCTCGGAGCCCCAGATGTGTGATGTTGGGAGGAGGGGGCCAAGAAATGATGAAAGAAAACATTAAGGACTATTTAGAAAAAATGGGACATTTGAAGGACCCAGTGAGAGGTGTGTCAATGGACAGTCAGCATGAGAAAGTCGGGAAAGAAGTCTGAGTGCCCACAAGGAGCATAGTTCAGAGAATTCTTGAAAGCCAGAGAGCAGGAGAAGAGCCTAGGTGGGGAACTGCTCAAAGCTGGGGGCTTTGTGTGCTCCAAGAGCTTCAGGACAGGAGGCCATGGGAGCCTGGCTGATCAGGCTGTCAGGTAGATTCTGAGCTGTTTCAACCTGGGACCTAGCACTCACCTAGGAATCAGGCTGAAAGGATATGGCTTCCCATTGAGTTAAGCTGGACTGTGAACCTAGGCTTTTGCTATGTGTAACATTTGGACCTTGCATTTCTTCCCACTGTAATAATGCATTTCAAAGAGCTAGCTAAAAATCCTGGCAGTGAGAACCCCAGGAGATTCAAAGGACACAGGAACAGCCCTGGTTTTGAGTCTAAGCTGCATCATTGTCTACCTAGGCCCCAACAAATTGCTCTTCTCTTAACAGTGTTTTTCAATTTATCTATGGACAAAACCAGAGTATTGTGTCACTGAAGATGAAACAAAATGATAGTCTTCATCCCAAATTTTTTAAGAAAGAGTAATAAGTTGATGGATAGAATATGTTCCCATAAATTTTGCTGACATCTTTGGTGCCTATACTACAACATAAAAGGTAGCATGGGGGATTATAGTGGTAGATATTTTATGATTTAGATACAAGTATTTTGGATTTTCCACAAAGAGCTCTATAATTTTCAGTGCTGTGTCACTAAAACAGGTTTAGAGGCTCTAGAATTACAGGTTGAGATCATTGTCTTTATTTTGCATGATGACGCTTTCCCTTTCATGTTTGCTCCCTTCCAATTCATTCTTCATGAAGTAGTGAGAATGATGTTCCTAACATGTCGACCAGATCATATTATTTCCCAGCTTTAGCTTTTGTAATGGCTTCTCATTGCTCTTAGACTAAAATACAGCCTCCTGACCACAGCCCCACTGTGAGCTGGCTCCTGCCCACCTGTCCACTATTATGTTGCCCCACTGTCCTCTTTGGACGCATTATTCCAGCTACAAATGATTTTTAGCTCCTCAAATATGCCACGCTCAATGCCAAGCTCATTGAAATTATGCATGCTGTTCCCTCTGCCTGTAGTATCCTTTCTACCTGTGGTAGGTAGAATTTGGGCCCCTAGACCCTTCAGCCCCTGGTGTCACATCTGTGGTTATGTAATATTATATAATAAGAGGAATTACTCAAATATAATTATGCTTACTAATAGGCTGACCTTAAGATGGAAACATTATCCTGGATTAATTATCCAAGTAGGCCTAATGTGATCACATGAGCCCTTAAAAGCAGACAGATGCAGAAAAGAAAGTCAGAGAGATTGGACACATGAAGATTGAGATTGGGCTCAAGCCACATTTACTGACTTGAAGATGGTGGGAGGCCATGTGGGAAACATGAAAGGGAAATGAGCATGGAACTGAATTCTTCTCCAGAGTCTCCACTAAGGAATGCAGTTCAGCCTGCACCTTGATTTTGATCTTGGAGACCCTGGTCAGAGAACCTAGCTGAGCCACACTCTGCCTGAGCCACTGAACTCTGGAAATTGTGAGACAATAGATCAGGGTTGTTTTCATTCACTAAGTTGGTGGTGATGTGTTTCAACAGTGATGGAAGACTAATACATCATCCTTCCCTTTTCATGCTTATCTCTTTCCCATCTTTTGGATCTCAGCTTAAATGTCAGCATATTCAAAGCACGACCATCCTACTAAAAATGAATCTCTTCTCTGCGTGCCCATTTTTCTCCCTCTCAGTCCTTATTGTTTGTTTCCCGCATGGCCCTTATCATAGTTTTCTCTATTGCACTCCTTTGGTGTTTTAACATAAGCACCATGAGAATAGCTTCCCTGGTGGCTCATTGGTAAGGAATCAGCCAGCCAATGCAGAAGACGTGGGTTCAATCCCTGGGTCGGGAAGATCCCCTGGAGAAAGAAGTGGCAACCCACTCCAATATTCTTGCCTGGGAAATCCCATGAACAGAGGAATCTGGCAGGCTTATAGTCCATGGGGTCACAAAATAGTCGGATATGACTTAGCAACTAAACAATAGTAACAACAACCATGAGAATAGGGAGTTATTTTCACTACTGTACGTCTGGAACACACAAGAGCAACTGGCACAGAGTAAACATTCAACAAATATTTGTTGAATGATTGAATATTTATTGAGAACCTATTTTGGCAACTCAAGTTAGGCACTAGTGTTTTCCCCATTTTATAGATAGGTGATGCTCAGAGTGGGTATGTCCATTGTTCAAGATCTTCCAGCTAGTAAATGGTAGAGCCAGGATTCAAAGCCAGGTCTTGCTGACTCTCAAGCCCATATCTTCTTCTACTGTGCCACACTGACGCCAAGCATGAGCACAACTGACACTTAGGCCTGATAAGACCTTTGCAAGGGGAAAAAGAAAAATACACACACATACACAGGCAGCTTTGTCTACAATTTCAGGGAATTCAGAGAAGTCATAAACCTCAGGTTAACTTATGTGCTACCTGCTTCAAACAGTCATCACACTTAAATAAAATACAAATAAAAAAACAATAAATTCACATTGGCCGGACAAATAATTAAGAATGTAAGACACTGAGGCTTGAAGTTACTTTCTTCAAGATGAAGAATTAAGCACTTATGAAATGAAAAAAAAAAATAGAAGTTAGCTGGCTTTGATCAGATGAACTTCAGATGCCCTTCTAGTTTTTAGATGAGTATTCCTAAAGGTGGGAAAAAACTTTAAGACTCAAAAACGTTAAATGCCAATAGTAAGATGACAGACATGGAGACAGCCAGGAATTTAGGGACTGAAAATCATGTGTCCTACTGCAAGACCTGTAGGACTATAGGTCCTCATATTTCAAGTACTTAGGAAGTCACCAGAGATTTGAAAATAGCCTGAAGCAAAGCTAGGAATGAAAGCTCACCACAGAGTTGTGAATTTTAAGGGAGGGCAAGATTTCTAACCAGCCAGCTCCTGTGGTTCAAAGTCTGGGAGGTATGACAGCTTCCCTTTCTCCAAAATACCCCACCCAGCCCTGGCTCTGAGTAGATTTCCAATCCCCCTGTGAGCACTATTTCATCAAGACCAAGTATTGACATTTCCTCTCAACTTTGTGCAACACTTGAAATTCCTTCCAGATAAACAACAAGATAGTGGCCAACAAGGAGCCCCAAAAGAGGTGAGATAAGACCATGAGGTTTGACTGATGAAGCTGAGTTTCTGAAGGCTACTCATGCCCCGCAGTAATCAGGCAGCAGCTGGCAGACTTCTGTCTTCCAGCTTCACTGCCATCATTCTAGGGTCTTCCAGGCCTCTTCTGGTGCCTACAACCTTGGAATGCCACTCTCTCTTTCCCTACCTCCTGTCCCCTTCCTCATGGTGAGTCATGAAGGCCCCAGACTCTCAAGCTGGGCTTTCTGAGGGCAACTGAAAGTACTCTGGAGCAGGCAGCAAGGAGAGCATCAGTACACCCATTTCACATACAAAGCTTGCTTGTTCTCCACAGAGAGGGGCCACCCACAAAGCTTGTGTTCTCTTTAAGAGTCTGGACATGTTCCGGCTAAATCACCTTTACTCTTCTAAATGACCTTCTTGACTTCTTGATCCCCGTAGCCTTCCCTAAGGTTTCAGTTTCCAGTTTGGAAGGGGAGAATATGATGGTGAAGAATTCAAGCTCTGGAGCCATGCTGTCTAGCTTCATATCCAGCTCTACTACTGCTTGCTAACTGAATAGTGTGGCCTGATGCCAGTTGCCCAATGTTTCTGGGCCTCTTTCCTCCTCAGTAGAAAGTATAGTAGAGTTACTATGGAGATAGTAACTATCGCCCTGAACTCTTGGTGTTAAAAGGATTCAACGAGTTAACACAAGTAAAGCACTTAGAACATTGCCTGGCTCATAGTTAGCACTCATCAAAGCATTAGTTATTATTCTCTACCTATTCTGGGAGGCAAAGAATCCTCTTGTGTATCCATAGCACAAATAGATACCTTACCTGCTGCTTTCAAGGCCATTGCTATGCATCGTATAGAGCAGGGGTCCCCAATAACCCCCGTTCCCACCCAGGCCACACAGCAGGAGATGAGCGGCAAGAGAACAAGTGAAGCTTCAACTATATTTACAGCTATTCTCCATCACTCGCATTGCCACCTGAGCTTGGCCTCCTGTCAGGATCAGTGGCAGCATTAGATTCTCATAGGAGTGTGAACGCTACCATGAACTGCGCATGCGAGGGATCTAGGTTGAGTGCTCCTTATGAGAATCATCCCGATACCATCCTCCCTCCCCTATCCATGGAAAAAGTGTCTTCCACAAAACCAGTCCCAAAACCAGTGTCAAAAGGTTGGGAACCACTGATATAGTGCAATGTGTGATGGCCTTAACTTGGGTCTGTGCATTGCCCCGCCACATTAGTGAAAACAGATGTGACTTCCTGAGTACTTACTACACCTCAGGCCCTGCCCTAAACGTTTTACATAACGTTATCTGGATGCTGTTGTTGCCCCCTCCTACCCCATCCAAGCACAGAGAGATGAAATAACTATGTAATATAAAATATAAGTGAGATTTGTGCAAGGGGTGATTGTCATGGCTGGGGCAACAACGGAATGCTCTCTGGAGTATACAGAACTCTGATTTTGGATCACAGATCCCTAGATCATTCAGATAAGCAAAGGGGAAGAGGAGGGAGAAATCCAAGTAGAGAACATCAATGAAATGGAAGGTGGACATGACCCTGGCGTGTATAAAGGGAAAAGACTGTTCTGACTGGTCCAGAAGCCAGTAATGGACAGAGATAGGAACTCGGGCTGATAGCCTTCCCACCTCACAGATTGAGTACCTGAGCCTTGGTCCTGGAACAGCCACCAGAATCCAGAAGCAGCAATCTTTTGCTTTTCTGAATTCAACTATCCACTTTAGATGATCAGGCTTTTTAAGTCATCCCTCTGGGCTTCCCATGCCATGGGATCCATGGTGACATGAGTGTCCAAGGCCAAAATCTCTCCTTCTTAGCAGCTCCACTGAGATTTAGCAAGATGTGTAGGCCAGGTCAGGAGATTCAGCCTTGGGAAGTCAGAGCTAAAGTGGATCTAGTCCCTACTTTAGGATCCCAAAGCAATTCAAATCCATGCCCGAACGTCACCCCACCCCTATTTCTGCCATCATTTAAATTTCTTTCTTCACTGCTGACCATGGTAGGGAGAACCTTTAAGAAAAATAATAGTTGCTTTTGTTACAAAACCTTGTGAATCAGTCATGTCAGACTGTTGGTGGCATCAGGAGACAGGAAGCAGTTGGATTTCTAAGGAAGGAGATACAGCCAGAACAAATTTTTCCAGTCCAGGAAGGGTTAATGGCAGCACAGTGTTTTATATTGCAAGCAAAATGCCAAAGAAAAGAGAAGCTTCTCCCCTCCCTCTCTCCCTTCCTTCTTTCTTTCCTTCACCTTTAAAACAGAGGACATTACAAACTGGAAGAAAATAGAGTATCCACTTTCTTATCCCCCCCCAAACTGCCGTCCCCACCCCCAACACTTGACAGT
>SJYA01003356.1:36705-92594 GCA_006410615.1 Neotragus moschatus | reverse complement strand
TTGACAGTTGGAGGCCCATTTTCTTGGAGTGTTGGATCTCATCTTGATGAGGACAGGCAGTGTGTGAGAATTCTATCTTCTCCCTTGAGCCTGAAATGCATGCCCGGATGTTGCTATGGTAACTTGCTAGTACTCAGGCTCCCATTTCCACAAGCATGATGCTTCTCTAGTGACCACCAGTTCCCTAGCTTTTATTTTGGTTTCACCTTCTCTGGATATAAATAACATGTTGGAGTCTTAGCAGATCACAGGCTAGTCTGGGAAACATATGTAACACCAGCAAACACAAAGGGAAGAAAAGGAAGCTAAAATTGGTCTGTAAGGTGGAAGACCTTATGTGAAACTCTGCATTAGTGAGCTATGTAACTTAGCAAGATGTTTCAGCTTTCATGATCCCCTCATTTTCCCTTCCTAGTATACAAGGTAGGGGAGTGGGCTAGCTGATGTCCAAAGGCTTTTCTCTCCCCTCAAATGATTCTGTGCATATCTTTTAGTATGCACAGAAATATCAATGATAACTGTTTCTAGAAAATCAGCTGGCATCCTGAGAATTCTAAAAAGAGGTTATTTAATGAAAAGTCTATGAAAGGAGTGGGAGAAGGGAAGTAAGTGGTGGGTTGGGGACAACTGAGAGTAGAAGACAGATGATGACTTTTTACCCTCCAGTTTGGTGGAAGAACACTCAGAGTCAAATACAAGTGGGAAATGGAGCCAGCCCTTCACTCCTCTGTCCTTTTTACCTTCTGGGTAGGTGGTATCTATCACTTAACTCAATTGTCCAAATTTCTAGATTGTGCAAACTCAGTCTCATAAACTTTCTAGATCTCACAAACTTTCTTGCCTTAATGTAGTTCACTTTCCCCACCTGAATTTCCCACCATCTCTGCCAACCAAATCCTGTGTGTGTGTGTGTTAGTCACTCAGTCATATCCAACTTTTTGCAAACCCGTGGACTGTAGCCTTCTAGGCTCCTCTGTCCATGGGTATTCCCCAGACTACTGGAGTGGGTAACCATTCCCTTCTCTAGGGCATCTTCCCAACTCAGGAATTGAACTCAGGTCTCCCACATTTTAGGGAGATTCTTTACCATCTGGGCCACCACGGAAGCCCAACCAAATCCTACATCAAGGCAAAGTCTTAAGCTCCTGAGATGTCACCTCTTAATTCTTATCATAGACTGCTCCTTCATTTTAGCCACCCTTACTTTTATAATTTTAAATACACTCCCTTTTAAAATTTCATTACTTTCATATTCATTTTAAATGTGGAGAGATGCAAAGGAGAAAACAGGAATGAGCTGTAATCTGTGTTAAATATGTTTTGGTAAAAGTAGTACCCATACAAAGGTTAGAACATTCAAACTATGCAACGGTTTTACCAAATGGAAAGCAAAATTCTCTCCCAAGCTGCCCTGGTCTCTTTCCCCAAGATCACTATAAAATGCTCCAAGTGATATTGTCCATAAGAAAAGCAACATTTGTTGTTGTTCAGTTGCTAAGTCATGTCTGACTCTTTGCAACCCCATGAACTGCAGTACACTAGGCTTCCCATACAGCATACATATGTATATCTATATTACAGAGCATAATCCTTTATCCTAAACCCTGGAGGCCAGAAGTATGTTGGAATTCAAAAATTTTAAGATTTTTCACATAGTACGGTAGTGCTTGTGACATTTAGCACATCACTCCCACAGTGGGGTTGGGCAGATCAAAGACCTAGGTTAGACATGTTCAATATTAAACACATTAAAACTTGTCACACACTATTTTGAGATAAATGAAGATCACAGATAGCCACATGTCAGTTAATATCAGGTTCTATCCCAAATGAATTTGGGCAAAGTTTTGGGGTATGGTGGGGAATGTTCTGTTTTCAGAGGTTTTAGGCTTAAGGAAAAGTGGATAAGGGATTGTCTTTTTTTTTTTTTTTTTTGTGGCACTGGGTCTTCCCTCATAGCTTAGGGCTTCCCTCATAGCTCAGTTGGTAAAGAATCCACCTGCAATGCAGGAGACCCCAGTTCAATTCCTGGGTTAGGAAGATCCTCTGGAGCAGTGATAGGCTACCCACTCCAGTATTCGTGGGCTTCCCTTGTGACTCAGCTGGTAAAGAATCTGTCTGCAATGTGGGACACCTGAGTTCGACCCCTGGGTTGGGAAGATCTCCTGGAGAAGGGAAAGGCTACCCACTCCAGTATTCTGGCCTAGAGAATTCCATGGACTGTATAGTCCAGGGAATCGCAAAGAATCAGACATGACTGAGCAACTTTCACTTTGTTTTCCGGGTTTTACTTGTGGCATGCAGGGTCTTAGTTGCAGCATGTGGGATCTAGTTCCTTGACCAGGGATTGAACCTAGTGCCCTGCCTTGGGAGCATAGGGTCTTAGCCACTGGACCATTGGGGAAGTCTTGGGGATTGTCTTTATATTCGTATTCATTCTCTGTCTCTGCCTCTCTCTCGTAACACACACACACACACACACACACACACACACACACACACACACACACACGGTACTATATACATACTATTCTGCCCTTACCTCCTTTTCTCCTGAATAACTTACATTAGAGGATTTTAAATTTCAGCTGATACAGATCTAACTTATTATTTTTGTTATCCCCCAATATTCCAAGGTATGGTTGCACAAATATTTACTTATCAAGTCCCCTGCTGGCACACATCTTGGTAATATTCTGCTTTGGGATTTTGATTTTGATTGATTTTATGTTGATGTTTGGGGGGCATTTATTGCAATTACAAAGTTGCAGGGAATATCCTTCTTCATATTTTTTAATGAACTTTTTGCAGTCTATCTGTAGGGGAGATCCTTACCAATAGAATTCGGTACACTTTTATGTGTTTGGATCTTGGGTTTTCAGATAAATTGCAAGCTCCAAAGAACAGAGTTGGTTTCTTTAAGTTCTTTGTTATCCACCTCAGAGCTCTGACATATAGTGCTAGTAAATATTTTTTAAATAATAAAGATAATGAAAAAGATGAGATAATGACCATGACCATGAAGGTCTTCACATAGATCTTAAAAATAAGACAAAAATAAGTAGCAAGAACTTGAAAATAGCATACCATTCAACCCTATAGTGCCACCTCTTAGCTGTTTCTCCCCCCTAAGGAAAGTATTTTAAATGTAGATTTTTATGAATAGAAATATCAGTTGGAACAGTAGTCATAATAGCAAACCTTTAAGAATGTCTAAACGCTGAACCCTGCTGAAGTTTGCAAAATGATATAGAGAAAAGTTTAAGATCAAGTGGAGAAAAAAGCAAGGTAAAAGTTACATATACAATTCCCAGTTATCTAGAGGTGTTTTAAAGGCACTGGACTAAAGTATGAACAATGTCTACATTTAGGTGGAGGGATAATCAGAAATGTGTTTTGTCTGCTTTGAAACACTTTTCTATATTATGCTTACTATATCTCTATAGGGAGTTTATATTGCTTTGATAATTAGGACCAAGACTTTTGCCCTAAAATCAGCTAGAAGGAAAATATCTTCATCTATTTGGGCTGTTATAACAACATACCATGGACTGGATAGCTTGTAAATAACAGAAATGTATTTCTTACAGTTCTGGAGGCTGGAAAGTCCAAGATTAAGGTGCTGGCAGATTCAGTGTCTGGTGAGGGCCTACTTTCTAGTTCAATAGACAGTGCCTTCTTTCTGTGTCTTCCACCACATGGCAGAAGGGACCAGGGCTCTCTCTGAGATCTCTTTTATAAGGCATTAATCCTATTCAGGAGTGATCCGCCCTCATGACTTTATCCCTTCCCAAGGGCTTCATTTCCTAATACCATCACGTGGGGTGGAGTAGGATTTCAACATATGAATTTTTTAAAAAAAGTTATTTATTTGGCTGTATCAGGTATTAGTTGTGGCACTCAGTTTCTTTAGTTGTGGCATCTGGGATCTAGTTTCTTGAACAGGGATTGAACCTGGGGTCCTTGCATTAGGTGCACTGAGTTTTAGCTGCTGGAGCACTAGGGAAGCCCCAACATATGAATTTTGAAGGGATGCACACATTTACTCTAAACTGGAAAGGATTGTCATTTTCATCTCCATATGGAAGTATAGGGACATTTCTTGGTACCTGCTCATACTTTCCTCCACTTGATATCCTAGAGAATTCTCTCAAGGTCCCCAGGATGCATTGCTAGCCATATAGTATGCTCTGTCATGTAACTATTTTATAAGCTCCAGCCCAGGTTGAATCATGCCTTCCTCAGAAAGCCTTTTCTCCTGGCTCCACACATACCTACCCTTCAGACTCATTCTAGTTTACATTATTCAGGTTGACAACTTAATCATTTTAACAGCTTTTTCATTCTTTGTATATTTTTCATAAGGGTTGGCTGGCATCTCTCTCTCTCAGATGCTTGCCCAGTTGAAGTCCCCTAAGACCTAGGGAAGGGCTTTCCAGGTGGCATGAGTGATGAAGAACCTGCCTGCAATGCAGGAGACATAAGAGATGCAAGTTCAACCCCTAGGTTGTGAAGATCCCCTGGAGGATGGCACGGCAACCCACTCCGGTATTCTTGCCTGGAGGATCCCATGGACAGAGGAGCCTGGTGGGCTACAGTCCATGGAGTCACAAAAAAGTTGGATGTGACTGAAGCGACTTAGCACGTACACACACAAGACCTGGGGAAGAGTCATGCCATTAATCAGAGAAGGAAAGCCAAAGATGTTAACAAGAGAATCTGCCCAATTTGAGCCATTGTCTGCCACCAGCTTTCTTCTTCCTGAGTGGTTTCAGATGGATATCTCTCTGGGTTCTTAATGCTTGCCTTACTTTGGGGACTCCACAGAGTGGAGGCTATTTATAAAGCCAGGTCCAAGTAATATCCCACCTCTATCCATCTAAAATTATGTCCCCAAGCAGT
The DNA here is from genome assembly GCA_006410615.1 of Neotragus moschatus. Taxonomy (NCBI): domain Eukaryota; kingdom Metazoa; phylum Chordata; class Mammalia; order Artiodactyla; family Bovidae; genus Neotragus; species Neotragus moschatus. The sequence goes on along the minus strand of SJYA01003356.1, from coordinate 87,692 downwards.
CTTGTCTTTCTTATGGCCGTAACCATATTTTCCCAGCTGATTTGCATGATTACATATTCTGACTGGTGGAAGGGGGCCTCTGATTCGCATGCTCCCTATCATGTTAAATATTAGGGCTGGCGGACTACAGCATTTAACTCTAATCTGCTAATGCAGCCTGTTTTGGTGTGTCCTGTGAACTGCAAATTTTTAAAAATATTTCCTAATGTTTTAAAAATAAAAAGAAAAATATTTCATAACCATAAAAATTATATGACATTCCAATTTTAGAGTCCATATATAAAATTTTATTGGAACATAACCATATCCATTAGTTTACATGAATGCTTTTGCACTATGGTGGCAGAGTTGGGTAGTTGATACAGGGACTGCATGGCTTGCAAAGCCTAAAATATTTACTATCTGTCCCTGTAGAGAAACATTTGCCACCCCTTGCTGTAGTGCATTCCCATCTATTAATTGCTAGTGTTATCCCCAAATTCTATACTTGGAAAGTGCCAGACTATGGAGATAAAGGAATAAACTTGCCTGGACATCAAGCGATAGAGAAGTTTGAGAGCACAGTGTCTATGTCAAGATGGCAACCAGGCTTGCGATCATTTATGGTGCAGACTCAGCTTTGCCAAAGATTTTAAGTTTTCAAGAGAAGACAGAAAATCCAGATTTTTATGTGAACTCTCCTGGTTTATGTTGGCAACCACTGCTCAGGTCAAATATATCCTATCTGCCACCTACCAGTTTACAATGACTCCTTCTAGGACTTCTAACATGCAAGTTCAGGTTGTAAAAGTCAGAGCCCCACATTCCACCATCCTTGCAAACCAAGGATGCAGGCAAAGGCCAAGTGAGCTCGTGGTGATAGCCTGCTCCACTGCACATGCTGCAGGACTGGAGGGTGAGGACTAGAAATGAAAACAAGGAGAGAAGTCCAGCATGTCCCTCTACTGCCTTATTTATGTGGCTTCTCTGGTGGCCTTAAACATCGGCGACCATTCTCTTCTTAGAACTCTCCACACTTTCTCCTCCATCGCTGGCCTATTTTACAATTGTTTTCTCTGGCTCTTCTTCTCTCATCCATTTTCTCTCTCCCATTAAACTGGGTCCTCTCTCTTCAATCGCCACTCTTTTAGGCATCTGGGTCACAGATTCTGCTATTGGCTGTGTTGTTCTTGCAGCATCCTTCAGGTTCTACCAAAAGAGGGATAGGTTCTAGAAGGGGTTGAATTTCTCTCTTCTTTTTCTTGCATTTGCATGCATGCTCAGTCATGTCGGATTATTTGCGACCCCATGGATGGTAGCCCACCAGGTTCCTTTATCCATGGGATTCTTCAGGCAAGAACACTGGAGTGGGTTGTCATTTCCTCCTCCAGGGGATCTTCCTGACCCGGGGATTGAACCTGCATCTCTTACGTCTCCTATATTGGCAGGCGGGTTCTTGACCACTAAGCCACCTGGGGATCCCAGGAGGAGTTGGAAGCCCTAGTTAAACCTCTGACCTAAGCTATGTCATTCAACCAACTTTCCTAGAGAACCAAGCAGTGAATATTAAGCCTTTCTAGTAAAGTGATGTTTTGTCCCCCATTTGCCTACTATTCTCGCAGATCTTTCCCTAGGAAATCTCATGAGGATAAAGGCTAATTGGCAACAAAGAAATTTCAACATTCGCAGGTACTATAGACATATGCCATTTAAATACAAACAAAATTTCACCCAAGTTCCTAACAGAAACCTTCTCTCTTTGTTCTCTTTCTTTCTCTTAGTCTGTTCTATCCCAGGTTCCATGATGAACCCTTTTTCTTATGCCCACCCTTGACATGCTGCTGTGACCTAATATTTTTTCTGGCTCCTTTTCTGTTCACATTCTGTGCCCTCTTCCTACACAATCTCAACCACTCTCTGTGGCCTTAAATATAGCATCCAGGCTGGTGAACCCAAAAATCTTTATCTCTAAATTTCTCTCTTGAGCTTCAGACTCATATTCATCTTCAGACTCATATATGCATCATCACCTCAGCAAGGATACCCCAAAGGTACCTCAAATCAACATGTCCCAAGTTAGACCTATTATCTCTACTCCTTCCCTTCAAATCTTCTTCTCTTCCTATAGAGAAGAAGGCAGAAGAATAGGGGTGTCTTACTGCATGGCACCCCTGTTCCCCAAGACATTCAGACCAAAAACCTGGGACTCATCTCAGATGCCTTCCTCTATACGTCCCCCACATAGTCAATCATGTCCTCATGTCCTGCGAATGTCATCTCCTAATTATCTCTGAAACCCATCCCTCCTCTCCATTCATATTTCTAGTATTTGCTCTAGTTCTGGCACATATTACTCATCAAAAAAGAAAAAAATATTAACTATAGGAATAATCTACTTCAAGTCTAACCCTTTCAATCCATCCACCAGGCTGCTGCCACAGCTATTTTTCTAAATTGAAGAGCAGGTCCTGTCCCTTTTCTGCTTTAATACCTCTAACTCTGTAGAAAGTCAAATCTAAATCCCTGTGTGTGGCATGTAAGACTCCCTGTAAGTGACTTCTGTTTTGGACCTGTGCGTGTGCTCAGTTGTGTCTGACTCTCGGTCTCCACCAGGCTCTTCTGTCCATGGGATTTCCCAGGCAAGAGTAGCGGATTGGGTTGCCTTTTCCTACTCCAGGGGATCTTCCCGACCCAGGGATCAAACTGGCATCTACTGCATTGGAGGCGGATTCTTTACCACCGAGCCTCCTGTGAAGCCCTCTGCTTTAGACACTATTCTTCAAATATGCCCTGCCCTGGGACTTCCCTGGTGGTCCAGTGGTTAAGAATCCATGTGCCAATGCAGGGAATATGAGCTCAGTCCGGGATCTGGAGGATTCCACATGCTGCAGAGCAACTAATCCCCTGTGCCACAACTGCTGAGCCCACAGACTACAACTACTGAAGCTCACATACCTAGAGCCCATGTTCCATAGCAAGAGAAGCCACCCCAATGAGAAGCCTGCACACCACAACTAGAGAGTAGTCCCCACTTGCCACAACTAAGAAAGCCCTTGCAAAGCAACAAAGACTCAGTGTAGCCATAACTAAATAACTAAATAAAAAGTTGAAAAACGTTATGTCCTGCCTTAGTTGTTTTGAGCACCTTTCATTCCTCAATTCCAAATACGTCATGCTATTGGATTGGCCAAAAAGTTCATTCAAGTTTTTCTGTGAGATGTTATGGAAAAGCCTGAACAACCTTACAGAAAAGCTCAGATGAACTTTTTTGGGCAACCCAGTATTTCTGACCTTCATGCCTTTGCCTAGAATGCCCTGCTCCATACTCCCCACCTCAACAAATCCTACAGCACAGCTTGTCAGAGCTTTGCTAGGTGACAAGCTAATTAACATCTGATAGACATTCAAACTGAGATGGCTGGTGTTGACTTCTTGTCAAAAAATAATATTTGTGCTTACTATGTGACAGGGATTCTTCAAAGGGTTTTCTTGTATTAGCACAGATAATCTTCATCATGGCTCTGGGAGATAGGTACTACTGTCATCATCATTTTCTAGATGCATCTGAATCGACAGTTACAACAGGTGGTAGAGATACAAACCCAGGTCTTCTGGCTCCAGAGTGTGTACTCTTAACCACAGCTCTCTTGTTATCATCGCCTTATGTCACAGCTTTTGGGAAGGCTGTGTGGGCTCTTCAGTCAGAGCTTGTCGAAGCTCTGCCACTTACTATCTATTTGACCTTGAACAAGTGAATTAACCTCTCTGATTCTCAGCTTCCTGTTTGTAAAATAAGAATAATTCTTGTAAAGATTGAATGAAGTCATTAATAGGTGCTCGTATATAGTAGTACAGAACCTGATCCATACTAAGTCTTTAATAAATACTACTGTTGTTGATTGCTCTAGTGAATAAAAACAATGACTCCAGTGGTGGAGATTTCAGACAGCAAAGGGGAGCATACATAGAAAAGTAGTTAAGAAAAGACCTTTGAATTCTAGCTCTCCCTCTTGAGAACTGAGTGATCTTAGGCAAGTTACAAAGTCTTTCCGTGTCTCAGTTTTTTTCATCTATTAGATAAGGTAATAATAGTCTCTATTTCTTAAGATTATTTTTAGGATGAAATGAGTTAATAGATGTAAAACTTTTAGAACATTTCCTACATGACTATTGGGTTATGTTAACAAATATGTTTCTTAGAGGCCCTTGCCTCTTCTTGCCATGTATATGGACCTCCAAATATGCAACTTTGTTTTGGTAACATCTGTGCCAGATGGCTATTGCTTTTTTTTTTTTTTTTTAAATCATTAGTGTCCTTAAAGGAAGAGGCTTAACTTCTTCAATATATTCCCAAAGCCAACATAGTTTCTGGAGCATGGTCTGATGAATGAATGAATGGGTCTGACTCAAAACATGAAAAATTAAACAGAAGAATGCAAAATAGGGTTGAGGTTCTGGGGCTGATATAATATCAGCAGGTATGACTAATTTTTCTGACCAAACAGTAGAATGGAAAATTCCTTCATGCCCACTCTGGGGACTTATTAAATATTTAATAAATGGCACTTAAATGGCAATATGCAAATGGCATATTCCATTTCATTTAACTCAGTGTACTACTTCACAGTCCTTCATCTGAAAGCAAACATGACATATCATTCATTTCACTTTACTCAGCCAGCATCGGCATGAAATAGCTGCCTTTTTTCAAATCATGGCAGCCTGAGGGTCTGTAACTGATCTAGCTGAGGAAAGCTGAGTTGCCTTTTGTGATTATGTCCACCTCTTAATTTTGAAGGCCCTCTAAGGCAAGGATTTTCAATCCTGACTGGGCATCAGGGTAATTTCAGAATTACTTAAATATGTAGCTGCCCAGGTACCCTAAAAGAACTACTTAATCATATCCTCTGGGAACAGACGTCCAAGGCCTTGCATTTTTTAAAATTTGTACATGTGTTCCCCATCCTGAACCCCCCTCCCTCCTCCCTCCCTGTACCATCCCTCTGGGTCATTTTTATTAAAAAAAAAAAGTGTACAAATTAAGTAGTGCTTTAAAGATAGTCGAGTTTGGCCAGTAGATGTCACTGAATCCTTCCTAGGCTCTGTCACCCACCTGTCTTGTTGTCTTAACCTTTACAAACTTACTTGGAAAACAGTCTATAGCAAGTAGCTGAGACATACCCCAAAAGCATCCATAGCTGAGGTCACATGGACCAAAAGAGAGAACAAGGGCCCTGTCATATATAGCATCTGGAAACCAAATGTTTTCCTGGTCAGCTTGGTAAAGCAAGCCTGGTGAAGCCTGCACAGGAAGCAGTCTCCGAGCCTGTGGTTTTTCATTCCATCTTGATGCATTGATGGCTAAAGTGATATAGTCTGAAGGAGCCACTGTTCCTTTGAATTCCTGGGAAAAAATAGATCCCTGAAACAGAGCACAGAATCAGAAGCAGCAACTTCATTTTCTTTTCAAATGGAAGAAAAGGAAAACATATAATTTCTAAACCCACTTCAATTTTTAATTTTCCTAGTCCTGAAGAAACTGGGCAGAAGGGGTGGGGAAGTGCAGCAAAAGAAGGTGCAGAAACAGCCCCATCTGCTACAGAAGGCCTCTACAGAACTTGAGCACTAAAAAAAGAAACAGACCTTGGCTGGCTTCAACAACTCAGCCTCTCATGGTTCAGTCGAGCCAGTCGTACATTTGCTCAGAAATGTGGCTTTAGTTTAAAACACAAACGACCCCCTGCTGGAAAACAGTTGTAGAGCTCCTTGTCTGGGAAGGCAGGCACCACTCATTCACACACCATGCACTACTGCTCCCTAAGTTTCAGGGCCTCGGATCAGGGTGGGGTTTCCTCTTGATTTGTAGTCCTTTCCTTCACGGCTGCCATGTGCACATCGGCCGGCATGTGCCTGTAGCGTGTTGGCAAGTGTCTCAGTCTGCATGGGCTGCCGTAACAAATACCATAGACTGCATGGCCTCAGCAACAGACGTTTATTTTCCCACAGTTCTGGAGGCTGGGAAGTTCAAGATTAAGGTCCAGCAGGGTTTAGTTTCTGGTGAGAGCTCTCTTCCTGGCCTGCAGACAGCCCTCTTCTCACTGGGTACTCATAGGGCCTTTTCCTCAGCGCTCGCCCATGGGTAAAAGACATTTCTGCCTCTCTTCCTCTTTTTATAAAGCCACACACTTTATCAGATTAGGATCCCATTCTTACGAACTCATTCAACTAGAATTACTTCCTAAAAGCCCTATCACCAAATATTGGGGGTTAGAGTTTTAACATAGAAATATGGGGATGGAATGGGGGACATGATTTAGTCCATAGCAAGAAGGCAGTGTAAGAAAACTGAAAACAGACACTTCGACCTCCCTGCAAGCAGCTTCTGGAAAGGTCTACCAGGAAAGAAAAGCACATATCAGATGAGGGAAAGAGCCCATACTCAACTGCAACTGAGTCAGTCTGCATTCCCTAAATTCTACCCTCCACCCCTAACACTACCCTGTTTCCATCTCTAATAGCCAGCTGTATACACTCTGTGAAGGAGTATCTGCTTTAACTCAGTTTTCAACAGGTATACCATTTATACCTCTGAGGCTCAATTTTCTTCCTTCTAAGCAGCAGTGCCCAACATTTTTTGGCACCAGGGACTGGTTTCATGGAAGACAATTTTTCCATGGACCAGGAGAGGGATGCGATGGTTTCAGGGTGATTCAAGTGCATTACATTTATTGTGCAGTTTCTTTCTATTATTATTACATCAGCTTCACCTCAGACCATCAGGCATTAGATCCCAGAGGTTGGGGACCCCTGCTCTAAGGAGAAGAAATTGGATACATTTGGTACCACTTATCAGCATGATAATAAAAAATGAATATTGATTAGGTATCACAAGTGCAGAGATATGAAATGCTTGCAAAATGATAATCATAATTGCATTTGGACTAAGCACATTCTAGTATATTACCCCATTGGATCAAAGTAAGTCAGGAGTTGTTATTCCTATTTGACAGATGAGGAAACAAATACAAATGAGCTATGACAGTGCCAAGATCGCAAACCAAGTTACTGTTGAAATCAATACTGTAGGCTAAAAGAATGAAAGCAGTCATTGATAAATTAACAGGGCCACACTAGCCCACTGGGCACGAGAAGTGCTGTTATATAGACAACACCACACAATTTAGCACTCAGTTTCTTTCCTATTGTTTCATATTTCATTTATCTTGTCTTCTTGAATTATCAATTTCACAAAATCAGAGACCTAGGTTTGTAGATTATTGAATTGCCTGTAAGGCTTTGCCTAGGACTAGGCCAAGAGGGTGAACTCACTGAAAATACTCAAATGTTGGTATAGCTCTTTACAGTTTGCCAAGGGCTCTTGCATAGATTATTTTATTTCATCTTTATGACAACTACCAGAATATCATTTTAGGAAAGGTCACTTTCACTGTGTCTTTTCATTATCATGATGCTTATTTTAATGCTTTTGTTTTGGGAAATATTCACTGAGAACTTATCATTATTTTATCATGAATAACTAACACTAATTGAATACCTACTATGTAACAGGCATTGAACCAGGCACTGAGCCTAAAATGCTGAGAATACAAGAAGTAAATCATGTGTGTCCCCACCCTGAAGCAGTCTTGTGAATAAATAAATGATGAAGTTTATAACAATGTAGAGATAATCTCAGGTGAAAAGCAAAGGGTCTCAGCCATACATATACATGTATCCATTCTCCCCCAAAGCAACTTATCTCATTCTGTTTCCAGATAGTTGTGATAGAGAGCTCTTCTTCACCTTGTATATTCTTTGCTTCCACTCCTTGCTCTTAGACGTAGTCCTGGGGTTACATAATATAAAATTTCTTTTCACTTGACATCCCTTAAAATATTTGAAGGCAGCTGTTATCATCAGTCACCCTCTCCTAAGCTTCCCTGTCTCTGGCTTTGCCTACCCTGGCTCCCCCAGAGCTGGGCCCACAGTTTACCCCAAAGGACTCAGCCCTTCCCTCGTGTCCAGAGCAAGGGAGGCTTGAGGTCAGAAGCACTCAGGTGGCCAGCCTGAGCCTCCTCCATTCCAAATTCCAACCCTTGAGGCTCTGCATTATGGCACGCTCCTTGTTTTGTTAGTTTTTGAACCCCAGCCTCTTTCCCACCTGTACCCTTGTTTGTAAAGCAGGAGATGAACCTGCAACTCCAGCATGTTAATTAGAGGAGAGGAGGAACTAGGGAGGAGAGGAAAGGTTGCAGATAAAATAGGGGATTCCATGGGTGAAACAATGTGCTGAAGGAGGTAAGGGCGAAGTCCAGAACAAAGGTGGAGATGATGTGTGCATGTGTGCTCAGTTGTGTCCGACTCTTTGCAATCCCATGGACTGTAGCCCTCCAGGCTCCTCTGTCCATGAGATTCTCTAGGCAAGAATACTGGAGTGAGTTGCCATTTCCTTCTCCAGTGGATCTTCCTGAGCCAGGGATTGAACCCAGGTCACCTGCATTGCCAGGTAGGTTCTTTACCACTAGCTCCATCTGGGAAGTCCAAGGAGATGACGGGATAGATCTTAATCTGGAAGAAGGATGCCCTATCTTCAAAGACTTAAGGAAACTAGTGAGTTGAATGGAGCTCTTGGTAAACTTGCTGTTGGAGAGGGCTGAAAGTTGAAATTCTTCCTGAGGCTGATTTTGAGCTGGTTGATGCCAACATAAGGGCTTCCCAGGTGCCTCAGTGGTAAAGAATCACCTGCAGTGAAGGAGATGAAGGTTCCATCCCTAGGTCAAAAAGATCCCCTAGAGAAGGAAATGGCAACCCACTCCAGTATACTTGCTGGGACAATCTCATGGACAGGGTAGCCTGGTGGCCTACAGTCCATGCAGTCTCAAAGAGTCAGACACAACTTAGTGACAACACACACACACACACACACACACACACACACACACACACAGCTCCAACATGACAATATTCCTTATTAAAGCTGAAGTGTTTCTGAGTGAGAAAGGGTAGTGCTCTACCTATTGTTATATATTTTATTCCAGTTTTGCTAAGATATAATTGACATACAGCACTTTGGAGAAGGCAATGGCACCCCACTCCAGTACTCTTGCCTGGAAAATCTCATGGATGGAGGAGCCTGGTGGGCTGCAGTCCATGCGGTCGCTAAGAGTCAGATACGATTGAGTGACATCACTTTCACTTTTCACTTTCATGCACTGGAGAAGGAAATGGCAACACACTCCAGTGTTATTGCCTGGAGAATCCCAGGGATGGGGGAGCCTGGTGGACTGCTGTCTATGGAGTCACACAGCGTCAGACACGACCGAAGTGACTTAGCAGCAACTGTATAAGTTTAAGATGTACACCATGATGATTTGACTTATACACATCATGAAATGAGTACTACAATAGGTTTAGTGAACATCCATTGTTTCATATAGATACAACATTATGTTTATCATGTTGCAAGACACATCCCTATACCTATTGCTAAGTATTTTTAATAATACCCTTGGCTTCCCAGTTGAAAACTCAGATTTCACATTGAAGTAGGAATTAAGGCTGTGAGGGAGGGAGGCAGGTAATTGTAGGCTGTGGGAGAAGAGAGCCATGGGCGGAATACTTCCTGAGATGAATAGGAAACTGGCTGAGGGCAAAAACAGAAGTTCTCAGCTGGAATTTGAGCCTCTAGGTGTATAGTGGTATCAATTTTCTTATCTTTCTTCAGCAGTCACAACAGCTCAGATATAGGAATGGAAAATGCAGTTGTTTTCATTCATCAAAAAAACATTTAGTAAGTACCTACTTTATGTCAGGTACTATTCTAGGCTCTGAGGATATAATAATGAACAAAAATAGGATCACTTACAGTACCAATATGTCTGCATATGTCAGCATTTTCCCTTTCACTTGCTAGAAATTATGCAAGAACAATGAGGAGAATGGAAAAATGCCCTCCATGCTCCACTTATCTACTAAGATAGATATAATCTCCAGATTCCAAACTGCAGCTGCTAAAAGTATTTGAGATAGGGGCCAAATGGAAAGAAGGCATGGGAAATGAAGAAGCATTGAGAGTGTAGAAAGAACACATAGATCTTAGGAAGCTTAAGAAAAAATATACTTCCTGAAGTTGACTGGTACATTCTGAAGTATGAAAGCCAATTCCATGGTTTACAGCAACAGACCCAAGAACTGGGACGAGTAGAGCAGAGGCAGATACCCACATAGACTAGGTTTGATTCAGAAAAGCCAACAAAATGGGACCAGACAAAGACCCTCACAGAGGAGCTATATTTGCTGTAAGACAGTGGTCCCCAAACATTTCAACACCAGGGACCAGTTTCCTGGAAGATAATTTCCACAGACCAGGGAGGGGATGGGGAGGGATTGTTTCAGGATGATTCAAGTGCATTACATTTGTTGTCTACTTTATTTCTATTATTATTATACTGTGATATATAATAAAATAATTATGCAACTCACCATAATACGGTCCCAGTGGTGCTAGTGGTAAAGAACCTGCCTGCCAATGCAGGAAATGTAAGAGATTTGGATTCCATCTCTGGGTTGGGAAGATCCCCTAGAGGAGGGCATGGCAACCCATTCCAGTATTTCTTGCCTGGATAATCCCATGAACAGAGGAGCTTGGTGATCTACGGCCCATGGGGTCACAAAGAGTCTGACATAACTTAGTGACGGAACATGTACACACACACCTGAGAGGAGCCTGGTGGGATACTGTCCATGGGGTCACAAAGAGTTGAACATGACTGAAACAACTTGGTACCATGATGCAGAATCTGTCGGAGCCCTAAGCTTGTTTCCTACAAGACAGTCCCATCTAGGGATGACAGAGAGCAATGGGGAGTGTCTGTAAATACAGATGAAGCTTTGCTTACTTGCCCACTGTTTACCTCTTGCTGTGCAACCTAGTTCCTAACAGGTCACTGATCAGTACCAGTCCATGGCCAGGAACCTGCTGTAAGATGACCATCTGTTTACCTGCAAGGGATAGAGCTCTGGGAGAATGAAATGTGAAGGGTTACCCTGGCCCATTTTCCAACACTGCAATCTCCTGCAAATAACTGAGACTGAATAATCCAAATATTCAAGGATGGCTAATAAAAAACGAACTGACACAGTATTGATAAAAGTATACTATCTTTTAAAAGGTGGAAATGTGTGACAGAGACAAAAGGCCATAAATAGTTTTGCCACTTAATAGATGAAAATTTGTGCCCTAAATTCCTCCAACTACTTAAAAAATAATGAGGTAACCAACTCTCTGAATAAGGAATACAAAACAGAGATGAACAAATTCCAGAAGAGATAGTGATATAACAAGAAAGTGAAACTAGCAGAACTCAGGAGAAGTGATCGGATTATGGATATATTTTGAAGATGGAACTGATGGGATTCACTGATGGGTTAGATAGGGAATATGAATCACATGAGCCTATTCCAATGACCTTAGAGAGTTCCTGGCAATGAGTTCATATGGTAGTGTGTTTCTATATTTGCGGGAGACAAATAGGAAATAAATATAGAATAGGAGAGCTTAACCTATTAGTTAACATTGGTTAAAGACTGCTATGATAATTAACTTTATGTGCCAACTTGGCTAATGTGGCCAGTTGTTTGTTCAAACACCAATCTAGAAGTTGCTGTGAAGATATTTTTAGATGTTATTAACACTGAAATAAGTAGACTTTGTTTCAAACAGATTACCCTTCATAATATGGGTAGTTCTTATCAATCAGTTGAAGGCCTTAAGAGCAAAGACTGAGGTTTTGCAGAGTAAAAGCAGTTCTGTCCGAATATTTCAAAATTGATAACTTCTCAGTATCTATCTTTCTCTCTGTGTCTCCTTCCCTCCCTCTCTTATATTTTGTTTTTCTGAAGAACCCAAACTAATATAACTGCTGGCTTGATTACACTCTCATTTCCCTTCCTTACACTTTCTCTCATGTTTGAGATCCAGCAAAGGGAAGTTCAGTGGCAGATATAATTAGTTTGTGTTCAGTGACATATTTATGTGGTTTGCAGTCAGTCCTGTGTACAGATAAATCATTGCTAAACCATTGTGGTAAAGGAATGACTTCTAGAAATACCTCCACTATTCATTCTGCTGAGCTATCCAGCACGGTAGTACAAAGGGGCAAAGCCAGAGGTCTTATACTGCATGAAAGTGTCTTATGATACTTGGCACTGAAAGTGTGTGAGTACTGAAGTAAAGTTTGCATGTATGGATTCACAAGCTAATCTGAGAAAATTTTCTTCAGTCCCCTGCTGTACAAAATAGTAAGCAGAGCATTCAGTTCTCACTAATGCCTGAGAACAGAGAAAGTTTTGTTCTGTTAAAAATGTACTCAGTAATACAGTGTATACGAGTATGCACACTACTTTTATTTATTCTGTGATGGGATTTGCATAAAATCCAATTATCAGAATTCTTATATGTATAGCACACAAACGTGAATCAGTTCTACAAGCATCAGTTCTGCTTCAAGTGTGTGAAGTTGTGTGCTTTAGCATTCCAACTATCAACCATAATGATACATATTGATCAACCATGCTAGTGGAAAGAGTAAATTATCTTCCTATTTTCTAGATTAGAAATGTTATTACAAAAGCACTGTCATATGAAGAAACCAACAAAAATATGAAGCCAAGAGTGTAGGGAAAAAAAATTATAGACGTGTCAGACGGTTAACTCATAAAAATAATATACTGTATTGTTTTTCTTTTCTATTGTTATGTATATTATATTTGTTAGCATGTAAAACTTAGTTGTGATTTCTCATTCTAAATAAGTGTATTAATATCTGCTGGTACACTTATAATTTAAAAAATTCTTTAGCATAAAGAGGGCCTTTCTCTTTCTGACTTACTTCACTCTGTATAATAGGCTCTCAGTTTACCCACCTCATTAGAACTGACTCAAATGAGCTCCTTTTTATAGCTGAGCAACATTCCAGGAAAGTTATGACCAACTTAGATAGCATATTGAAAAGCAGAGACATTATTGTGCCAACAAAGGTCCGTCTAGTCAAGGCTATGGTTTTTCCAGTGGTCATGTATGGATGTGAGAGTTGGACTGTGAAGAAAGCTGAGCACTGAAGAATTCATGTTTTTGAACTATGGTGTTGGAGAAGAGTCTTGAGAGTCCCTTGGACTGCAAGGAGATCCAACCAGTTCATTCTAAAGGAGATTAGCCCTGGGATTTCTTTGGAAGGAATGAGGCTAAAGCTGAAGCTCCAGTACTTTGGCCACCTCATGCGAAGAGTTGACTCATTGGAAAAGACTCTGANACTGTGGTGTTGGAGAAGACTCTTGAGAGTCCCTTGGACTGCAAGGAGATCCAGCTGGTCCATTCTGAAGGAGATCATCCCTGGGATTTCTTTGGAAGGAATGAGGCTAAAGCTGAAGCTCCAGTACTTTGGCCACCTCATGCGAAGAGTTGACTCATTGGAAAAGACTCTGATGCTGGGAGGGATTGGGGGCAGGAGGAGAAGGGGATAACAGAGGATGAGATGGCTGGATGGCATCACCAACTCGATGGACTTGAGTCTGAGTGAACTCCGGGAGATGGTGATGGACAGGGAGGCCTGGTGAGCTGCAATTCATGGGGTCACAAAGAGTCGGACACGACTGAGCGACTGAACCAAACTCAGCTAAACGTTCCATTGTGCATATGTAGCACAACTTCCTTATCCATCTATCTGCCAATGAAGAATAGCATTGAAACATATACATTACCATATATAAAATAGATAGCCAGTGCGATTTTGATGTATGATGCAGGCATGCACCCAAAGCCGGTGCTCTGTGACAACCTGCAGGGATGGGGTGGGGACAGAGGTGGGAGAGGGGTTCAGGATCGAGGGGACACATGTCTGCCTATGGCCATTTCATATTGATGTATGGCAAAAACCATCACAATATTGTAATTATCCACCAATTAAAAAAAACACAAAGAGGGCCTTCCAAATTGTCTTAAGTTTCAAAATGCACATGATGTGGATTTGTCTCTGGGTGTAAAAGAAAAGAGTTCTAAAAGATACATTTTTTTTTTTTAATTTGAACTTCTTTTTATATATAATTTATTTATTTATTGACTGTGCTGCCCATGGACTTTCTCTAGTTGTGGTGTGGGGGATTCTTGTTGCAAAGGCTTCTCTTATTGCAGAGCACAGGCCCTAGAGTGCACAGGGCTCAGTGGTTGTGGCACACAGGCAGAGTTTCTCTGCAGCATGTGGAATCTTCCCTGACCGGGGATCGAACCCATGTTTCCTGCATTGGCAGGCAGACTCTCAACCACTGGACCACCAGGGAAGTTCTAAAAGATACATTACTTTATTTGGGGGGGGGGGGATCTTTTAGCTTTAGTTGTTGAGAAGAATACATATGTTACGTATTTGTCACACAACTAGTTTTTAATACCAAGCCCTGGTGGCTCAGTGGTAAAGAACCTGCCTGCCAGGCAGGAGACACAAGTTTTATCCCTGAGTCAGGAAGATCCCCTGGAGAAGGAAATGGCAACACACTCCAATATTCTTGTCTGGAGAATCCCATAGACAGAGGAGCTAGAGGTCTACAGTCCACGTGGTCACAAGGGGTCAGATACAACTTAGCAACTAAACAACAAGTTACAAGAAATTTATTTCTCTTTCCTCTTTTCCTAGCTCTAGTTTGTCCCATGGGTGTATCATGGTGGCTTAGCTAATACCATCCTTCTCTTGGCCGTCTTCTGCAACATGACATGTGCCTTGATTACTTCCTCTTTTACTCTCCGTTGTTTGTGCAAATTAGCCCCACAACTGGATAAATGCAAATTACCTAGACGCATAGCTTGAAAGTAATGTAAACAATCCTACCTTCCCTCTGTTTTGATCTCAGGTTTTTCTAGGAAATTTATTTTTGTGGATATGTCTTCTTTGGAAAATAATATGTGTAGTAAGAGAATGAAGTAGGTATAGGCAAAATGAGGGAATAAAATATCAAGTGTAGGCAGAACGAGGGGGGATTATTGAAGTTTGATGAATAGATTCTTAGGCCTGTAGTATATTTTCTATATATTTAGAACTTAAAATCTTTTATCTATGCCACATAGCCAATTTTGGATCCATGTGAAAGAATTTACAACCTGGAAGATAGTATTTAGTCTCATGGAATCAAGGGATAGAAGAATTAAAAGGGACATCAGAGATCAAAATTCAGTGATTTCATAGTATAGAAGTCATTGAGGCTAAAAGAGCTGACCAAGATCATAAATATGGTGGTGGTAGCTTCAAGGACCTCAAGGACCAAGCCATGTAAACCAATAACAAAAGTAACCAACGTGTCTTGTTTCATCAGAGCAATGACTCCAACCACTTAAGTTTTTTCTGGGGAGAATGGGCAGCTATTTCACCATAGGTGCTAAACGTGAATGAAGAAAGTAAAATGCCTTTAAAAAGAACAAAATAATGCTATTATCAGCAACATGGATGGACCTAGAGATTGCCATGCTGAGTGAAGTAAGTCAGAGAAGGAGAAAAATCATATGACATCCCTTACATGCAGAAAATAGGAAATGATGCAAATGAACTTACTTACAAAACAGAAACAGACTCACAGACTTAAGAGAAGGAACTTATGGTTGTTGGGGGGAAGGATGAGGGGAAGGAATATTTAAGGAGTTTGGGATGGACGTGTACACTCTGCTATACTTAAAATGGATAACCAATAAGGACCTACTATATAGCACATGGAACTCTGCTCAATGTTATGTGGCTGCTTGGACAGGAGGGGAGTTTGAGGGAGAATGGATACATGTATATGTATGGCTGAGTCCCTTTGCTGTGCACCTGAAACTATCACAACATTGTGAATTGGCTATACCCCAATACAAAATAAAAAGTTTAAGAAAAGAAAATGACGGCCTACTGAAGTAGGGGTGTGTGTGATAGCTCATGTTCAAATTGGACTTATTTAACTGTATGCAGTTGAGAGTCTATTATGTAGCAAAGGAACTGAAGAGGGGAAGGGAAGTAAGATAAATGCCAGGAAATCCTCAGCCAATGTTTCTCAAAGTATGTAGTCTCAGAACAAACTACATCAAAGTCTCCTGGGAAGCTTGTTAAATTGCAAATTCCTGGGTCTTATCCTAAAACTACAAGAGAAGTTCTCTGGGGCAAAGCCAGGGAGAGTGCATTGAATAAACGCCTGCCTGAGCTGATTCTGATACAGATGGTTTGGATAGGACTTCAGAAGTATTCTTCTAGATTAATAGATTAATATCAAAGTAAATAATGATGTGATAGCAGTAGTGTCCTATAAGAAAAAGAAAACACTCAGAATAAGGCATGATAATGATTCTACTGGAATAAATGTCCAAGATATCTGAGTTTTAGTTTCATATTCATCAACAATAAAATTTGGGGTTAGTTGTTTAATTCTCACCATCTCATTTTATTCACTTTGCAAAGGGAAGCTTTTAAGATTTTTAGCAGGGGAATGACATGCTATAAGTTATATTTGTTGCTGAATAAATATAAATATTCATGCTAAATCAATATAATAAAGGGGTAAAACGAGAACGAGTATGACAGATCAGTTAACATTATAAAGCAAGTATACTCCAACAAAAATTAATAAAAATATAAAATGAAGTATATACTTTAAGGAGATATTTGCACTCTATAAAAATAACAACAGGTTGTATTAAGAAATTTAAATAATTCCCTAAAATAAGCATGAAAACCAAACTTTTTAAAAACACACAAAAAAATTATGCTATTGAACCTTTAGACCATGACATTTTTTTGTACCTTGTTTTATGTTCTTTGATGTATTCCAGTGTCTCCTGGTTTATAGTCTATGGGAACTTTAGTAGAATTTGTATCCTGCGGTTGTGTTAAAATTGTATAAATTTTAATTATGTTGGATTGATTGATAGCTTTTTGGGTTTACTATATTCTACTTTTATGCTTTTGAACTGGCGTGTTGGAGAAGACTCTTGCGAGTCCCTTGGACTGCAAGGAGATCCAACCAGTCCATTCTGAAGGAGATCAGCCCTGGGATTTCTTTGGAAGGAATGATGCTAAAACTGAAGCTCCAGTACTTTGGCCACTTCATGCGAAGAGTTGACTCATTGGAAAAGACTCTGATGCTGAGCGGGATTGGGGGCAGGAGGAGAAGGGGACGACAGAGGATGAGATGGCTGGATGGCATCACTGACTTGATGGGCGTGAGTCTGAGTGAACTCCGGGAGTTGGTGACGGACAGGGAGGCCTGGCGTGCTACGATTCATGGGGTCGCAAAGAGTCAGACACGACTGAGCGACTGAACTGAACTGAACTTTTATGTCCATTCATTCTATTAATTTTTGAGAGTTTGATATTGAAAACCTAACTAAAAATCTTACTTTACTTTAAAAAAATAATCATAATATATAGAGGAACTATATGTAACTTTGTTCTGTATTTTCCAAGTCTCCTGTAAATGTGTTATCATACTTTCATAATTTAAAAAATAAATATATAAATTATGCTATTGAGATAGCATGATAATGAAGGATTATGATAGCTTGAAATAGGTTGCTGACAATAGAGTTGGAGCATAGTGGATGAGTTTTGTTGTATGTGAGGATCAATGATGAACTGGCTATCAGCTCTGAGGGAGAGGGGCTTCCCATGTGGTACTAGTGGTAAAGAACCCACTGCCAATGTAGGACACTTAAAAGAAGTGGATTCAATCCCTGGGTCAGGAAGATTCTTTGGAGGAGGGCATGGCAACCCACCAGTATTCTTGCCTGGAGAATCCCACGTACAGAGGAGCCTGGAGGGCTATGGTCCATGAGGTCACAGAGTCCAACACGACTGAAGTGACTTAGCACTATGAAGGAGAGATAGGCTCATGGATGACTCGTGAGTTCCAGGCTTGTGATGAATGATTGATATTTTAAGGGCATATGAATGATTTGAGGGTTCAAGTGATTGAGCATGAGGTTCAGATAGGTCAAAGTAGGTCAAGGCTAAAAGCCTAGGAGGAGATAGGGGCATCAGAAGACTTTATGGTCTCTTGGAAGTCAAAGGGCCGATAGGGTGGGAGTAGGGGAACTGGGAGGACGGGAGACTGTGGCCAGAGAGCAGGATCCTGGTGTATGTGATTTCCACAGTGGAGGAGTTCTGCAGGATGCCAAGGTCTGGGTTAGTGGCAGGCACAGCGGATATAAGTGGAATGGATGTGGGGATCTGTGGAGCTGGAAAGGACAGCTGTGATCCAGGGACCAAAGTCATCATTGCACTCAGGATAGTGACCAAATTGGTAGATGAGAGTACACAAGGAATAGCTGGATGACAAGGACTTTAAAGGAACTGGAGATTTTTATATGAGTGAAGGAGGAATAATAGCTTAGAACCTGCATAGGGGAGCCTTTAAAGAAAATATCTTCCCTGTACACTTGAAACTATCACAACATTGTTAATCAGCTATACCCCAATACAAAATAAAAATTTTAAAAAGTACAAAAAAAATCCCTCCCCCATTTGATATGTGAATTGTGGGAGAATGAACCCCTCTTCTTTTGAGACTTTTAAGTGTCAGTTTGAAGCAGGAGTTATGGAATCAAACAGACAAGGTTTGTAAAGCAAAGACGCACAAATGTGGTATCCTTTTGTTTGTTTGGTGGGTTATACACTTTGATTCCAGGAGTAGCACTTTAAATTTTTCATTATTAAAAATTTCATCATATGCATATGAAAATATTTTGGGATGAAATGCTATGATGTCTGGGATGTGCTTCAAAATAATATAGGGTGGATGGGTGGGAGTTAAAAATTAAGCAAGATTTGCCACATGTTGATAATTGCTGAAACCTAGTAGTGGTGATGTGGAAGTGCCTTCCACTATTCTGTTTCTGTGTGAGTTTGAATTTGTCTTTGATAAAAGTTAAATAAGCTGCCTCATCTTTATAGATTCAGCCTATCCTTTTGCCTTACCTTTTCCCTATAGTCTCACTTTGTGAAGCTTTTATCCCCTCTTTACTAGACCCACAGGGACAAGTATTCATCTGCATTTTACTGATAAATTATTGCATTTACCTTCTCTGATCCTGTTAAGGGATTTATCCAACGGTAAACATCTGTTTAGCAGCAGATTTAGGACTAGAACTCCATGTTCTTTTGACTTCTGAACTAGTATGTTCTACCACCTAATTAAGTGAGTTTTTAGATTTCCATTAAGAGACTGTTAAAATTCAGAGGAGTTCTCTAGGGATTTGGATCTTGGAAACAGTCTTCACTTGGTTGCAAGTCTGACAAAGTGAGATTGCCTTTGTACAGGCTATTTCTTTTGCACTTAATGTTTGTTCCCACCCTCTAGCTCACCAGGTTAACACCTGCACATCCTTCAAAGCTCAACTTACTTCTTCCACACACATAAACTTTGTTCCTTTCCAACAATCGTTCCTTCCTTTGAACCAATTTTGCATCTTGTTCAGTTTTTGTATTTCATATATCACAATGAAATGTAAATGTGTATGTATGGTTTTCTCTAATAAACTAGAATCATGCACTGTGTTTTATGAAACTTTGGGGCCTTGTACATAGTGGCAACATCTAACTCATCTCACATGCTAGTAAAATAATGCTCAAAATTCTTCAAGCCAGGCTTTAGGAATACTTGAACCATGAACTTCCAGATCTTCAAGCTGGTTTTAGGAAAGGTAGAGGAACCAGAGATCAAATTGCCAACATCTGCTGGATCATCGAAAAAGCAAGAGTTCTAGAAAAACATCTACTTTTGCTTTATTGACTATGCCAAAGCCTTTGACTATGTGGATCACCATAAATTGGAAAATTCTGAAAGAGATAGGGATACCAGACTACCTTACCTGCCTCTTTAGAAATCTGTATGCAGCTCAAGAAGCAACACTTAGAACTGGACATGGAACAACAGACTGGTTCCAAATAGGAAAAGAAGTACGACAATGCTGTATATTGTCACCCTGCTTATTTAACTTATATGCAGAATACATCATGAGAAATGCTGGACTGGAAGAAACACAAGCTGGAATCAAGATTGCTGGGAGAAATATCAATAACCTCAGATATGCATATGATACCACCCTTATGGCAGAAAGTGAAGAAAAACTAAGGAGCCTCTAGATGAAAGTAAAAGAGGAGAGTGAAAAAGTTGGCTTAAAGCTCAACATTCAGAAAACTAAGATCATGACATCTGGTCCCATCACTTCATGGCAAATAGATGAGGAAACAGTGAGAAACTTTATTTTGGGGGGTTCAAAATCACTGCAGATGGTGATTGCAGCCATGAAGTTAAAAGACGCTTATTCCTTGGAAGGAAAGTTATGACCAACCTAGACAGCATATTAAAAAGCAGAGACATTTACTTTGTCAACTAAGGTCTGTCTAGTCAAGGCTATGGTTCTTCCAGTAGTCATGTATGGATGTGAGAGTTGGACTATAAAGAAAGCTGAGCGCTGAAGAACTGATGCTTTTGAACTGTGGTGCTGGAGAAGACTCTTGAGAGTCCCTTGGACTGCAAGGAGATCCAACTAGTCCATCCTGAAGATCAGTCCTGGGTGTTCATTGGAAGGACTGATGCTGAAGCTGAAACTCCAATACTTTGGCCACCTGATGCGAAGAGCTGACTCATTTGAAAAGCCCCTGATGCTGGGAAAGACTGAAGGCAGGAGGAGAAAGGGACGACAGAGGATGAGATGGTTGGATGGCATCACCGACTCAAATGGTCATGGGTTTGGGTGGACTCCGGGAGTTGGTGAGGGACAGGGAGGCTTGGCGTGCTGTGGTCCATGGGGTCACAAAGAGTCGGACACAACTGAGTGACTGAACTGAACTGAATATGTAGTTATTCAGCAACTCACACATGCCTAAAACCAATGTTAGAGGCAATAGGCAAATGAACGATACATGGAGCCAAAATAAATACCCTGGGCTTGGCCAGTTTGTGCATCTGAGGGGTGAGTACTTGGATGTGGTATGAAATGGTGATGCTGTGTGGAGCATTTTCCTCTTTAGAAACCAAGTCCTGTTATTCAGGGATCTTCATTTAAATACCAGAGTGACTGCCAATCCATGTAGAAACTGTCCCAAGATCCAGTCACTTACAGTTTTTTTCCTCCAATAAAAGCCAACCTGTAGGATCAGATGGAGGTGGTGAAGGAGAGAAGCAGGAGGTGTTTTCTTCCTGCAGTGTGTAACTCATACAGATAGAGCGGATTGCTTATCATGGTGGAGGAGGCCCACAGGATGGAAGGTGCAGTACCACACAGATAAGAGGACTTTATAATACTGGATAATAAAGCTGCTGTATAGCACAGGGAACTCCCCTTGGTGCTCTGTGATGACCTAGATGGGTGGGATGTGAGGGTTAGGAGGGAGGCTCAAGAGGGAGGGGATATATGTATACGTATAGCTGCTTCACATTTTCGTACAGCAGAAACTAACACAGCATTGTAAAGCAATCATTCTCCAATTTAAAAAATACTGATATGTATACATACTCCTACAATGCGATCTTAGTCAATTCTGAAGGAACGCCTGCTTTTTCTATTCACAAATGACTGCTCATTAAGAACTAGATGTAATATATTTCTGAAAAGAATGCTTCACAAAGCTTTGTAAGAAGGTGTGGATAACTTTAATACTATCTTCCTTGCCCTGAAAAAGAGTGGGTTTTCACACACACAGTTTTTAAAGCACTCATCATAAATATTGAGGGAATTCAGCCCAATTTAATAAAAAAATATAGAATGGAATGAATTCTATACCTTCTCCCTATCCATTCTGCACCACTCAACATGCCCAATGTCACTGTGAAAACTGCCATTTCAAACCTGTGGGGATCTTATCCTCCCAGGTCAGGCTGGAGGCACAGAGAGGGCAGTGTAAAAGGAGCTTTAACATTTTCAGTGAAAAGAGCCAACTTGTTTGTGGGTTTGATTTGCTTTTAATAACAAGCTCCCTCAACCAAAACTGATGAATTGGCATAAGAACAAGGCTACAAAAGGAACATCAAGGGGCCTTCCAAAATGCTAACCCAGGGATGAATTCTCTGCTTTGGGTGGCCATCATTTTATCCCTTGGAACCAGGAGATAAAAAGAAGCAAAGCTTTTAATATATGCTGCCTGAATATATAAAGGAACCAGTTAGACCATGTGGCCCATGGTGATGTTGTCTTAATACTTTATAACCACATTCCATACTTTAAACAAATGCAAAATCTGCCACATGCTGCCCTTCAAAGGCGATTTCACTGGACACTGAATTGAAAGTAATCACTGATACAGCATAAATAAAGCCTCTTTTGGGTAAACACCAAAGCATTTTCCACACAGTATTGCATTTTAAAATAGCTAACTTTATTATCAGTGAAAAGATAGGCACAAAGTGGATTCAAACCTGCTTAACTTTATTGGAACTAGCTCAGTTGATTACAGAACAGGGTCTCCATCATTATGGGGCCACATACATTTTCAATCAAAGGTGATTCCTGTCCAGCCATCTGCCAACCTCAGCTATCCATTCTACAAACACATGCCATCAATCACAAGGGAGGCCAGAAGGAGGTCTGACGGCTCCATGTAACCCATCGTTGCTACCAGAGAAAAATAAACAAACTCCCAACACTTGTCTAACTGATGATGGATGGTACTTGGAAGATATATTTCCAAGGATCATGGTGGGCTGAAATTGGTGGCAATTAGCCCATAGCTGATGCCTTCCTTTGAAAACATGTTCAGCAAGACTGCACACATTTTAAGTAACACATTCCAAATGTGAACGAGCAATTGAGATAATGAGATTGCATGGCTAACAGACAAGAGAGTATCATTTACAAAAGTTAGTGCGTATGTATACACTTGAAGCTGCCGAATTATGAGTGGTTAGGCTCTTAATAAAAAAGTAGTCTGCACAATCAGTTTGTTCGTTTCTCAACTGGTGTCCCCATCCACTCTGTAACAAGAGAAAGAATGCACAACTGGGCTCTTGGTGTGTTTCCCATGGCAGATGACATCAGATATTTTAGGTTCCCACTATCCTGTCATCCTGAAGCTCAAAAGCAGCATTGAGAATAAATCCTTCATTAAAACAATAATCAGATACATGGTCTTAAAAGACAGCTCAAGCTAGTTTTATTTAATAAAAAAATTGTTAATAGGAATTTTATATCAAGTAATGTTTATTCTAATGAAGTTTTTCTGTACATGGGACATTGGTATACAACTGACTCAGAAGGTCCCCAGAGACCACCAGGCAGTACAAGTTAAGACAACAAGGTCACCCTCCTGTCCTGAGGTGCCAGTAAAATGCATAGATAAGTGGGAGTCCACAAGAATCCCCCAAATGTTATTATTTCCTCACAATCATGAAAAGGTGGCTAACTTGAGATTTCCCCCATAAACCTGAATTTTTAAAATGACACCTATTAGAGATTTTCTGAAAAGGCTGGATCTATCCTCCCAGTAAACAGAAAACACTGACATGGACTTCTTCCATCTCTTAGATGTTCCGTATTACTTTCGCAAATTACCTGGGATTAAAAACTGAGCCAAAAGGGACTCCCTCTGGTATGAGGGGGCAGAGAAATTGTGAAAAGTTCAAAATAGTAGTTGGCCAAGAACTTCTTCTTTTCCTCAAAATATAGGAGTCTAAAGAGATGGCTGCCACACAGTGTGGAATGTATGACATTTGCCACCTTACAAAATGTGATTAAAACGATGGCTCCCAGAGCTAGCAAACACTCGGCAATGTGTCATTATCATGAAAGGAGTAGATGAAATGTTGGTTTCTTCCTTTTCTTTTTTATTTATCTGAATAGAAAGTAGCAGTCCTGAGGTTTGCTACTTGTTGCTTCTATTATGTGAGGGTTTCCCTCCATGACTAAAGGGTAGTATGAGTGCGTATTAACACAACTGCACTTTTAATTTCTATTTGAGATTCAGTTGATGACTGAGGACTTGTGTAGGATGATCATTTCATTTTTTAAGATTTCAGTCAAGATTGGCTGAAAAGTTACACCACCTTCCCTCCTGTCTCTCCCTCACCACAGACAAAATAATTCCTTTCAGGAACAATACAAAAATATTGTTAAATATGCCATTCCTACATTCGCAGAGGAACCCTATAAAATGATCTGATACCCAAACCCATAGCACAAGAAGAAGTGAGGTTGATTTCTTAGGGGGATGTTTCACGTGACTCTGTTGAAATAAGGATCAGGAAAGCAAAAACCTTGCAAAAGGCACTGCAGGAGAAGCAAGGAATTCAAAACGTTGGACAAAGTACTCAAACCAGGGACACTGTCCAAAACGCATGTGCCCTGGACTATGTTGGTGTCTCTTCTTAAACAGGAGCATTTTGTATAGAAAAAAATGTTTCCCCAAATAAGCATGGTAACTGGCAGAATGGAAAGCTGTAGTGTGTGGTCTTGAAAAAGTCATTTAACCTCTCCAGGTCTCAGATTCCTCATTACTACAATGAGGGGGTAGAGCTATAGCTAAAGTCCTTCCAGCCACTATGCCTCACAATGTAATATATCAGGCCTACTCTTCTATTAATCTGATTTCTAGCTAACATATTCCCAAACCCCTATCCCCCCAACCTTATCTAACACCTCCCTTCCTTCCCTCACCCCCCACCCAATACCCCTGAAAAATGATCTTAATGACATTGTCTGTGGATCTGTCACCTTACTGAAGGGCAGAGAGGTGACACAGAGCAGAGACCTGTGGCAACAGACAGCCGTCCTGTGCCCCTAGAGGCAGCCCAGAGGCAAAGCTTGGGGCTATGGCCTCACTGGTCCCTGCCCACATGTGTGTTTCTTGCTGCTCTCCAAAGGTGTTCCAAGATGAAGTCCCTGGCAGTGAGAAGAGGTAGCTGAGAACAGTGCTGCAGCACCCTCTCCCCCGACTGCAGCATAGTACTTTGGGCTTCTGATGCTATTCCACTGGAAGTGATAGCCAAATTTGTCTTTTAAGACGTATGTGAAGAATTTGGGAAAACAACACGAGTTATTTCAGTGTAGTCACCAAAAATTCAAAGCCTTCAACCTTTCAACAAAAGTGCTTCCTCATTTTGCCAGTGATTAGCAGTTTGAGACTGGTGACACAGCCAGTGAATTTTGCTGGAGAAGAAATAAACACTAAGCAGCTTGGTCTCAGGAAAGGCAAGCAAGCTATGTTCCTGGCTCCACACAGACTACACAAGTCTGCATACAGCACCAGCACCTCATGCAACTGTCCGACAAGGCCCCAGGTGGTCTAACTCCCTAAGAGAGAAGTTGTGCACCACTCAGCTACTTTACTTTCCTAGCATCCAAAAGCAATATATTAATTATCCAAATGCATAAATTACTCCAGAGTATATATATGAATGTATGAACCTCCACGAGGGGAACCAAAAGAACCCACTTCCAAAGCACCACTGAAATAAAGATAAATCTCCTGGCCCAGGGTAGCTGGGAAATTGGGAGGGGGAAATCAACTCCAGCACCCTTCCACACCCCAATACTCCCTACGTTTTCTCCAGTTTACACATCTTCTAAAACTATTCCCTTTCATGAGCCCAAAGCAAGAGGTCTCTCTGGATGCTGCCTAGGTGGTAACCATACAAAACAGCACACACCTCAATCCTCTCTGGCTTCCCACTTCTGAACTACATGTTACACACAGTCTTCCAAACATACTGGGCTCTTCCTGGAATATGGAAATGCGAAACAAATTTCAGCACGTTGAGAACACTGATGTATATCCAGCTATTAACAGTCCTAGTAGTTGTATAAACCCAAACAATAAACTTTAGAGCACATTCGAATGGATCTGGCCTTAGAGGTACTCCCTAAGAGTACCAGAACAGACTGGAGTTCGTACGGTATTACCTAAGTACTATCTTGATTCAATAAAAAGTTCCTTTAAAAAAATGCCCTCCCCCAACCCTTCTCCTCACCCTCAAAATAAGAACAAACAAAAAAGAAGAATGATTAAAAGCATTCTTGCTGATACGCTGCAGCTCTTGATTCGACCGTTTAGATGAGATATTCCACCATTTCTGTATCAGGCTCTTGTCCCAGGATCTGAATGGGAGTTTTTCTTTCCAGAGTGTTGGAGTGGAAAACAGAGCCATCTAAATGGAGATAAAGGTTTAGAAAACACTTAGGGATAAGGTGAAAACTCACATTTTATCCTCATTCAAAAAATTATTTATTTTTAATTGAAGGGTAATTGCTTCAAAATATTGTGTTGGTTTCGGCCATCCATCAACATGCATCAGCCATAGGTATACACCCTCATTTCTTTAAAAAAAAAAAAAAAAAAAGGTTTTGGCCATACTGTGTAGCATGTGGGATCTTAGTTCCTCTACTAGGGATCGAACTCACACCCCCTGTGTTGGCAGCTCAGAAACACTCACAATTTGAGAAATGGCTTTAGAGCCCATATTTAAGCCTGTGGCAAAGTAAGATTGGCCCACTACCCTCCGCATCTTGCTCACCTGAGCAAGCATTTACTGTTACTTAGAAAATGACCTTGCTTCATCCCCATTCCTGTCCTGGAGAAGTCCTCAACAGACTCTCTGCCCTCATCTCTTCTGATGAATCTGCTTTACACTTGAAAAGTCCGGCCCACATGACCAACTGTACCTACACATCAGGCCAACCCACCAATCCATAATTGAGGGCAAAACCCCGAGCTACCTGACCCAGAGAATCCTTACCTGGCTTATCCGGATTGCAGCTCAGGCTTGGTGTAGACAAACGACGTGGTCCAGAACCAGCGGCTGGACTTGCAGGAGCCTCAGACTGAGCCAAAGCTGGAGCTGGAGTTGGAGCTGGAGAAGCAGCCACAGCTGGAGCTGGAGTTGGTGCCTGAGTCTGAGCCGGAGCAGAAGCCTGAGCCGCTGCCGGAGCTGGAACTGGAGTCGGAGCTGGAGCTGGAACTGGAGCCTGAACAGCTGGAGCAACCTGAATGGCGGAGGTGGCGGCGGCAGCAACAGGAGCAACCACAGTAGCAGTGACAGCCGAGGCAGTAGCTGGAATTGGAGCTGCGGCGGCAGCTGGAGAAATGGCAGCAGCCAGAGTAGCAGCAGCAGCTGCTGGAGACGAGGCAGTGGCGGCAGCAGTGGCTGGCGCAGCGGCAGCAGCAACAGCCACTGGAGCAGCAGCTACCATGGTGGTGGTGTTGGTGGCAGCGGCGCCAGTGATGGTGGCAGCAGCGGCGGCAGCAGCAGCAACTGGAGCAGGAACAGAGATGGGAGCTACAGCGTTGGTTTTGTTGGATTCTACTCCCCGTTCCGTTTGGGTGCTGCAGTCACGGCTGCCTGTCTTGGAGTGAGCTGACAGCAGGGGAGTCGAGGGTGGCACAGGTGAAGGGGTGGAAGGAACTGACTCAGCACGGTAGTCTCCACCCAGGAGGATACCTACCAAGGAAAGAAGGAGAGAACTTAGAAAACTACAGGCTATTCCAATAGACACCTGATGACCTCTTCTTCCTTGCAGGAGGTTCAGGGGGAAACAGGAATAGTTCCAAATTCTTTCCTTGTGCCTCTAGGGAACCCAGGAATTAGTTTGTCAGGCACCTCCCACCAGCGCTGGCTCAAAGTTTCTTTCAGACTGGGCAGATCCCCTCTGGTTCTCAGTCTCTAACCCCCAGCACAACATATTAAACCTTTAAGTGTCCTGGGTATCTATTTTGATTTATTTTTCCAATAGTGATTGATTTCCAACAAGCTGTCAGAATGCTTCTGCTTGGTTCCACTTATAACCGACACTAGCTATTAGCAGACAGCTGAAAAGGACTGAGGCAAGGAGTCTGTAGTTGCAGACGGGTGTGATAGTAATTGCATGATCGAAGGCTCTCATCCTGACCATGGTCCCCCAAATACCTACTCTAACCAAAGGACAGTGCAAGTGTCAGAGGACTAAGAGAGGTATTAGAAGCAACAAAAAGAGCTAAAATAAAAAAATATAAAGAGCTTGTTTCCTCAGGCTCTAAAAAATGTGCCTCGTGGTATCCACAAAAGTTCTAGGGTTTTGATTAGAGAGGAAGAAATGGGCAGGAATGGAATGAAAAAGTACATTCTGTTCTCAGAACATTCTGGTAACAAAAACCTGCCACCCAGCTCCACTTAGGTTAGCTAGAACTCTGCGTCCTCCTATTATATCGGAGGAAAGAACACAGAAAAAGCTGGAATTTTGAAATGTTGAATGACACGAAAGCCACATGGGCTTTGGACAAAGCCAAAAGGTTCCACATGGCAAAAGCCAAAGCTGAGAATTTTTAACAGGAAATTGACGTTGTCTTCCTTCCCAAAGAGAACTTGGGACTCTTATCAGCCTGTGGCTTCAACCAGTGTTCTCTCAGTGAGACTTCATACTGCTAAATATGCAGTCAGCCTCTCAGGATGACAAAACGGAACCTGGTGTATCTTCCTCTCTAAAATCAGGACCATCACACCTTCTCATTGCCATGTGGGCATGTATCCAAGTCAGGGTTCTCTCTAAACATGCCACTTTAATCTGCTGTGTTTACTGTCATTACCTAGGCTCCCCTTCCAGCTCTTGTCATCCCGCTTCTCTTCCATGATGGGGGTGCCAGTCAGGGTTGAAGAATGGGAGAGCAAGCCTGATCCAGCATTGGAAATGGACATCAGAGACTTTGCTGGCCGCATGGATGACAGCTGCTCTGTCTTACTCGGCTCCTTCCGGGAACGCTGCTGGAGTACTTTGATCATGGCATCCTTCTCAATAATCTGGGCATGGAGGGTCTTAATCCTAAGAGCCAAAGACAAAAAAATGTATAAAACATTGCTGTCACCTCTAGGTTCTGATCTCACTACACGTATGGACTTGAGCTTCTGTTTCCTTTTTCTAAAAAATCTTTTTCTTTGGCCATTCTGCCAGGGTATGGGGATCTTAGTTCCCTAACCAGGGATTGAATCTGTGGCCCCTGCAGTGGAAGTACAGTTCTAACCACTGGACCGCCAGGGAGGTTCCCCATTATCTTCTCAACTAAGGGGTGCTCTGCTTATTTCTGAGTTGTAAGACAAGAGACAGTGTCTTGCAACGATTTTTAACGCACACCCAAATGGGCACAGCGGAACATCCAGGAGTTACCGCTTAAACCTTAGGGAGCCAAAGAAAAAGTATCTGTGAAAAGAAAGGCTGTATGTGAGAGAGTAAAGTGATGCACTGGGTACCACAGATAAGAATCTAAGTCAATGGAAATGATGAGTTAGTCAATGAGAACTTCTAAGAATGGGCTACAACTTGGGCTAATAAGTAAGTGACCATGAGCTTATGAGAGACATCAGATACCCTATTCTCCCAGTTTGAGTGGATGCTCTTTTGCCAAGCACTTTACTGTACCACAGAGTTGAGGTGCAGTCTTAGAAAGAATACCCCAGAGTGCAAATAGTAACAATTCAGTTCTGGCAGAGGGCCTAAGAAAAGCAATTACCAAGGACAATGAGGAAAGCAATATTAGTTGGAATTCCAGAGTTAGAATAATCAAGGTAAAGGTCATTCCATCTCAAATCCTAAATAACAGGCTGGGAGCGGAGAAGGGGTGGAGGAGGTTGCCTTATCAGGTGTCCCTGCAGTGAATGAAGAGACTTGCTCTTCCCTACTGACCTATCTGGTGTCTCTGCACCAACTCTCAGATCCACCAGAGTCCAGATCAGCATTTTACCTGCCCTCCATGTCAAGGCAACGCTTGTTAGCCATCAAGATTTCTTCTTCCTCCTTCTGGATGCGAGCTTCTAGAGCCGTGTCATAGCTGGTATTAGGAGAGTGGCTAATGACTGTTGTGTCCCTGGGAAGGAAAATGGCAGTGATGATGATGGGAGGGCAACAAAATTGATGAATCCTATCTCCCGCCTAAGTCAAACGTATTGTCAGAAAGTCCTAAACTAAAATCAAACTTATGAGGAATGGTGGCTTTCTGGGTGACTTACTGGTAACAGTCAGTGATGGATCCTATGAGAGGTGCATAGGCTTGCCTTCAGAACTACATAGACACCCTCCCAAAACCTCTGGCAGAAAGTCCCTTCAAGTTTTTAGATCATGGCCAGGCAATAGGAAGACATTTATTTTTTAACTTTATAGTATTTATATTACATATGAGAAATGCCCACTTTATTCTCATGACAGTCATGGAGAGGAAAAAACTAGACTTTGAAGGAAGTCAGAGAATGTACCAAATTGCTGTTGCTACATTCAACAGTATAACTCTACCTGAGTGTTTGCTAAAAACAAACTCTAGATGTGTCAACAGACCAGTTCAGGTAGGGCATGGGAACTGAGTGAGAAGCAGAGTCTTTGAGTCACTGCCACTTGATTCCTATCGAAGCTACATCTGAAACATTCTAGTGCCAAATCAGTGAGTCCCCCTCAACTGACTAGTCTCCTGCCAGAGTCCCAACTGCCTGAGGGGCCATCATGTTCCATCTGAAAGTGTCTCAGGCCATTAACTCAAAGAGTAACTAACAAGGAGGAAAATATGTGCATGTATGTGAGAGAGGTAAGGGGTGGGGGAGAGACACGGAGAGGAAGGGAAAGGATGTAACCCATAGACAAGGCTGATGTTTAAACAGCACAAGTCAAAGACACGTGGGAATCCTATATTCTCCTGATAAGTGATATCATGCATCTTTCTTTAGTTCATTTAGAACTAGTGGTAGAGAAGAGAAGGAAGAAAACTGGATCTTACTTGAGTAACTTGGAGGGAAAGAAAAAGGGATTAGGAAGAATGTTGATGTAATAACATTGTTTTTAAAGAAAAGCAGACAATGGGCTGAGAAACAATGACTGGTGCTGCTGTGCGATACTTCCTTTGCGAATGAGGATCTGCAGGAGAACTCCCGGCATCTTTTGTGCTGGCAGCTAGTTATGTCCTGTGAGCTTAGAGATTGTGACCAGTGTAGATGACAGTGAAGGGGAAGGAGAATGAAGAGGCAGAAAGTGGATATTAAAGTTGGGATACTTTGGAGAGCTTCTGCCCAAATGCTTGCCTCTTATACATGAGGTGGGAAACAATGTACCTGAATTGTGAAGTAATTGGAGAACAAGAAGGGAAAGGACCACAGTGGCTTTCATCATTTGCTAAATTCAAAATATTTTAGCATCTCAAAATTCAGAGAAGGCAATGGCAACCCACTCCAGTACTTTTGCCTGGAGAGTCCCATGGACAGAAGAGCCTGGTAGGCTACAGTCCATGGGGTCGCTAAGAGTCAGACATGACTGAGCGACTTCAGTTTCACTTTTTTACTTTCATGCATTGGAGAAGGAAATGGCAACCCACTCCAATATTCTTGCCTGGAGAATCCCAGGGACAGAGGAGCCTGTTGGGCTGCCGTCTATGGGGTCGCACAGAGTCAGACACGACTGACGCGACTTAGCAGCAGTAGCAGCAGCAGAATTCTACATTTGCCCTAGTTCAGTTCACTTGCTTGTAATCCTACTAGGAATGGCCCCTGTGTCCCAAAGTATGCAAAAGAAAGCAGCGTTGTGTAGTGTTGAGAGCACAGACCCTGACTGTAGACCCGGTCAGGGTCAAATTCCACTTTCCCAAGTCCTCTGCCACTAACAAACTCTAAGAGCTCAGGAACTGGTTAACTGCCCTAAGCCTCAGTCTCCTTGTATGCAAAACTGAAATAATAATTATACCCATAACTCATGGGATGGGGGAGGGGAGGGATAAAATGAAAGTATGCATGTAAGACATGCAGTGCCAGGCACAGGAAAATCCCTCAACAGAACTATCCATTATTAAGAGAGAAAAGTATAGGTAGAAAGAGAATTGCCTACGAGAGAGTATGAGTTGAATGAATTCCAGCTCTAGGTATGACCCTGGAGGAGTTCCCCACAGTTCAGAGTTCCCATGTGATGGCCTGGCTCTGACACTGGGGACTTGAGTTTGCGGTCTGTCACTGGGGGAGCCAGTGCTGGCTTCCTGCCACTTTCATTGCATAAAAGACCATTTTGGGGACACACAGCCCTGCCAGCTAATTGATATGGACACTGTGAACTCCTAAGGAATGGAGCCTGAAAATGTGGGGCACTTAGTGAATTCCTACAGAGCTGCCAGGATGGCCTTCAACATCAATCTTCCTTCTAGACCAGGGCTACCAGGCCAATGGCTTAAGCCAAAGCAAGCAGGCACAGCGCTAGAAGGAGCAACTTGACCTGCTAACTTCCAATACTCTGACTGTACCCAGCAGAGAGATACTGAACTTGAAATGACAACCTACAGACCCCAAACCCAGATACCTGAATTTACTATCCTGCATCTCAAATTCTTGAGTAAACTGTTTCTCGCAACTATCCTTCCAATCATCTTCTCTCTCCTTCCTCTGTCTGACAAAGTTATCCCTGTCACATTACTTACATTGCTTTCTAGAATGTCACCCATGACCTAATTAAAACATCTAGTGGCCTTTTAAATTTCAAGGCCATATTTTCCTATCGGTAGCAGCCTTTTGTTTATTTAATATGGGAACTCAACCATGAGTGGAGCACGGTGTTTGAAGTTCCTGGGAGGCTGGAGAGTGAATGGACATGGATAAGACTAGTCCCTGAGTGCAGGGAACTTGCAAGGGGAGGGGGAAAAAAGTAAAGAATTAACTACTACAGAAATGAGTTTGGACTTAATTCCAACAGACACTGAAGATTATTAGAGCTTTTCAAAGTGAAAGAAATAATCCAGGCTGTGTTTTAGGAAGATAGCTTTATCTTTGCTGAAATGTGATCAAGAGATGAAAAGAATCATAACACTAGAATCAGGCAGGCCAGTCAGAAAGGTTATAATCCCAGCAACAGATTTTGAAAATGGGACCCAGTGAAGTGGCACAGAAAATGCAAACAGGCTACAGGAGGGAGAATTGCTAGAACTTGGAGACTATTTAAATTTGGGTGTTAGGGAGATGGAAGAATGAATGAGGACTTTGTTGTTTCTAATTCTAATGACTAGAAAAGATGGCATACTGCTCTATTTCTGTGATAGGAAACTAAGAACTTTTCTCTCTCTTTCGTTTTTGGAAAATGCTATGACTTTTGATTTTAGTTACAGTGGAGTTAAAGTATCTTATTGAATAGCCATGACAATATACAACAAATTGTTGAAAATTCTAACTTTAATCATAAAGATGAAGCTAAAGTAGTCAATACAGTTCAGTCACTCAGTCATGTCGGACCCTTTGCAACCCCATGAACTGCAGCACGCCAGGCCTCCCTGTCCATCACCAACTCCCGGAGTTCACTCAAACTCAAGTNGCTATTCTTTGGAACTCTGCATTCAGATGCTTATATCTTTCTTTTTCTCCTCTGTTTTTCGCTTCTCTTCTTTTCACAGCTATTTGTAAGGCCTCCCCAGACAGCCATTTTGCTTTTTTGCATTTCTTTTCCATGGGGATGGTCTTGATCCCTGTCCTCTGTACAATGTCATGAACCTCTGTCCATAGTTCATCAGGCACTCTATCTATTAGATCTAGGCCCTTAAACTATTTCTCACTTCCACTGTATAATCATAAGGAATTTGATTTAGATCATACCTGAATGGTCTAGTGGCTTTCCCTGCTTTCTTCAATTTAAGTCTGAATTTGGCAATAAGCAGCTCATGATCTGAGCCACAGTCAGCTCCTGGTCTTGGTTTTGTTGACTGTATAGAGCTTCTCCAACTTTGGCTGCAAAAAATATAATCAATCTGATTACAGTGTTGACCCTCTGGTGATGTCCATGTGTAGAGTCTTCTCCTGTGTTGCTGGAAGAGGGTGTTTGCTATGACCAATGCATTCTCTTGGCAAAACTCTATTAGACTTTGTCCTGCTTCATTCCATATTCCAAGGCAAAATTTGCCTGTTACTCCAGGTGTTTCTTGACTTCCTACTTTTGCATTCCAGTCCCCTATAATGAAAAGGACATCTTTTTTGGGTGTTAGTTCTAAAAGGTCTTGGAGGTCTTCATAGAACTGTTCAACTTCAGCTTCTTCAGCATTACTGGTTGGGGCATAGACTTGGATTACTGTGATATTGAATGGTTTGCCTTGGAAACAAACAGGGATCATTCTGTCATTTCTGAGATTGCATCCAAGTATTGCATTTCGGAGTCTTTTGTCGACCATCATGGCTACTCCATTTCTTCTAAGGGATTCCTGCCCATAGTAGTAGATATAATGGTTATCTGAGTTAAATTCACCCATTCCAGTCCATTTTAGTTTGCTGATTCCTAGAATATAGACGTTCACTCTTGCCATCTCCTGTTTGACTACTTCCAATTTGCCTTGATTCATGGATGTAATATTCCAGGTTCCTATGCAATATTGCTCTTTACAGTATCAGACCTTGCTTCTATCACCAGGTCAGGGGTGGCAGCCGGGAGGAGCTATCCCATACCAGAGGTCAAGAGTGGCTGCCGAGAGGAGCAACCCCATGTCCAAGGAGTGGTGGCTGCACAGGTGCAGGAGGGCCGAGAGGAGCTACACCATGTTCAAGGTCAGGAGGGGCAGCTGTGAGGAGATACCCCTCGTCCAAGGTAAGGAGCAGTGGCTGCGCTTTGCTGGAGCAGCCGTGAAGAGATAGCCCATGTCCAAGGTAAGAGAAAGCCAAGTAAGATGGTAGGCACACAAACCATAATCACAGAAAACTAGTCAATCTAATCACAGGGACCACAGCCTTGTCTAACTCAATGAAACTAAGCCATGTGGGGCCATCCAAGATGGGTGGGTCATGGTGGAGAGGTCTGACAGAATGTGATCCACTGGAGAAGGGAATGGCAAACCACTTCAGTATTCTTGCCTTGAGAACCCCATGAACAGTATGAAAAGACTAAATGATAGGATACTGAAAGAGGAACTCCCCAGGTCAGTAGGTGCCCAATATGCTACTGGAGATCAGTGGAGAAATAACTCCAGAAAGAATGAAGGGATGGAGCCAAAGCAAAAACAATACCCAGTTGTGAAGCTAGAATAGAGAGCAAGATAACTAAGACAGAAGGTAGAATGAGAGGAAAAATTGAGAAAAGAACTGGAGAAAGGTCTCCACAATGCAAGGTTAGATAGACATGCATAAGGAGTGTGACCAGCTTCTACCCTTTGGTATCCATTCTTTACTTCCCTCTTTCCCAGATGTACTTGGTCCCAAATAAAAGTGAAACCCTGCACATTTGGAGAACAGTAACAACCTGATTCAGTAAGTGCAAAGAAATAAGTTACATGGTTGGTCAGGTGTGTTACGTTTTTATCTTTTTGCTGCTATTTAGAAATAAATCACCATTTGTGAGCTGAAACTAAAAATCTGCATTGCCAAATTGGTTCTACTTAGATGAACTCCTACTTGCTAGTAATTTCCCTTATCTACATTAGGCATCTAGAGAGGAATCTTTAGGAAAACAATAATATGAAGTTATAATATAGGCTATGTTATTGAGATTATTTATAAAAGTCTAAGAAACTAAATAAACCTCAAATAGCAACTCTTGAAAGGGGATAATCCCTATGTCACCACCTTTGAAATAATCCTATATGGGGCACAGCAGAGTATAGCAGTTAAGATGTCAAAAATGCAGATTTAAGTCCTGGTTCTTCTGTTTTTTAATAGCTGTATGATCTTGGGGGAAGTATTTCATCTATCTGTGCTTCAGTTTCCTTGTCTATAAAATGAAAACTAGTACTTTGCTCAAAGAATTACCATTAAGATAAGCAATAATTGTAAAGCACTTAGAAGAGTATCTTATAGTAAACACTACATGTGATTTCTTGCATTGACAGCTTTCCCTTTGACAAGAGATGTTTCATAGAATCAAAGTGCCAGAATGGCTATAAACAGAAAACCTAATGTCTTCTTACCTGAGAAAAGACCGATGTCTATTTTTGTATTAAAAATCTGTATTTTATTATTCACAGTGGCCAAACACTGGAAACAATCTCAAAATCCCATCACCAAATGAATGCATAAAGTGTGGTACATCCATGTGACGGAACACTACTCAGCAATAAAACAGAAAGAGACTATTAATATACATGAAACGCTGGGCTGGAAGAATCACAAGCTGGAATCAAGATTGCTGGGAGAAATATCAATAACCTCAGATATGCAAATGACACCACCCTTATGGCAGAAAGTGAAGAAGAACTGAAAAGCCTCTTGATGAAAATGAAAGAGAAGAGTGAAAAAGTTGGCTTAAAGCTCAACATTCAGAAAACGAAGATCATGGCAACTGGTCTCATCACTTCATGGGAAATAGATGGGGAAACAGTGGAAACAGTGTCAGACTTTATTTTTTTGGGCTCCAAAATCACTGCAGATGGTGACTGGAGCCATGAAATCAAAAGACGCTTACTCCTTGGAAGAAAAGTTATGACCAACCTAGATAGCATGTTGAAAAGCAGAGACATTACTTTGCCAACAACGGTCCATCTAGTCAAGGCTATGGTTTTTTCAGTGGTCATGTATGGATGTGAGAGTTGGACTGTGAAGAAAGCTGAGTGCTGAAGAATTGACGCGTTTGAACTGTGGTGTTGGAGAAGACTCTTGAGAGTCCCTTGGACTCCAGTCCATTCTGAAGGAGATCAGCCCTGGGATTTCTTTGGAAGGATTTTTTGCAAAAACAAACAAACTTTTTGGTCAACCCAATGTTGGGCAATGTTGCAAGTTTGCCAATGGAAAAGGCAAACTTATAATGACAAAGAACAGATGTTGTCTGGGGTCAGGCATGGGAGGAAGCGATGGAGTTAAAGGGGCATAAGGACACTTTAGAATGTGTCCTCTATTTTGACGGTGGATATATATACAATAATATCTTACATTATTGTATATAATTACCAACATTCACCAAACCAGACACTTAAAATGAGTAGTTTTTATATATGTAGCTAATACTTCAATTGAAAAAAATTCTGCAACTACCATTGACACCACTAGAGTAACATTTCCTAATCATGAAACCTGTTATTTACCTATGAGCTATTATTTTAGGAATATATTAAGTTTGGGATGCTAGTAGAATACACAGAAGAAACCAAGCAGGCCATTACAACGTGACACTAGATTTAAGGATTTAAATTATAGAGTGAGAAATCATTTCTGTCCTTCTTTCACTTCTTTTCTCCTTCTTTCATTTTTTGTCCTTTCTTTCCTTCCTTTACTATTCAAACGTATGTTGAGCACTTTCCATCTGCAGCCAATAGCCTAGACACTTAAACATTATTCTGAAAGAAAATAAGATATAAAGGCTTCACTACAGAAAGGGGCAAAGCGCAGAACCTTGGTCAATACATTAAGGATTGGGAGAAGGGAAAGTGAAATCATTGGAGAGAATAAACGGCAAGAGAAGTTGGAAGGGAAGGCAGAAAAGCACACAGGTTCTGAAATAAAGTTTTCTAAATGCCAGTTTCCAAATCTGAAATCTCATAAAGAAAGAAAGGAGGAAAAGGAGACCAATCTCCATGGCAGAGCATAAGATGCAAATATTTGGAAAATAGTATAATCTTAGCAATAGAAGGGTCTGGAGGAATCACCTAGTCCAATTCTCTCATTTTACAGGAATTCAAATACAATCTCTCAATCTCTCATGTGGGTTGTATTAATAGGCATGCAAAAGGTACACAGTCCAGATATGGAATGTTTGTCCAGGGAACTATTACACACTGTTCCTACTAGGTGGGAATTGGCTGCTTTTTATCATTAAATGATAAGCATGCCCATTTTTACTGAAAATAGTGATTACATGGAAACTTTCTACCTGGTGATTTAAAGGAATTCAATTTAAATTAAATCTCTTTTATGGGAGCCAACAGACTCTGGAAAGAAATCCATCTGAAAGGGGATTCTCCCCATATTCTAAACTTTCCAGGGAGGCAGGAAAAGGGTAGTTTCTTTATATAAGGCCCCCAAATGACAACCTCCTATCTTTCCTGAATTTTGACCTGGAGTCTATTCTGAAGTCAGTTTCAATAACAAACTTTCCAGCACCAACATTTTCTCACACAGCACACCTTCATGAGCTCTAGCTTTCTAAGTTTCTGCCCGAAGATGACAAAAATGCCCTCATCTCCCTTTCATCGTTAGGGTTTCCTGAACAACCTCTGAACAAAGAGTGGGCACAG
Organism: Neotragus moschatus; assembly: GCA_006410615.1. Taxonomy (NCBI): domain Eukaryota; kingdom Metazoa; phylum Chordata; class Mammalia; order Artiodactyla; family Bovidae; genus Neotragus; species Neotragus moschatus. Next base: position 49,596 of record SJYA01003356.1, on the reverse strand, counting down.
GTGTTTTCTTGGGAACCAGAAGCTAAAATTATACTTCATTCTGCTTCTAAGCTGCCTACAAACTTCTCGACCATCCTCTCGCATATCTGGGGCTTCTATGCACTCTATTACTACACTGGCAGCTACTGAGCATACTGTTCTCAAAAGAAGAAAGAAAAAAGACAGGTAAGCTTAAGCCCATGAAGACCTCAAAATCAAGACATAGGCCATTTGTTTAAGGTTTATAGGGGGTATGTGAAAACAGAGCACATTCTGCTGCTGCTGCTGCTGCTGCTGCTGAGTCACATCAATCGTGTCCGACTCTGTGCGACCCCATGGACTGCAGCCCACCAGGCTTCTCCGCCCTTGGGATTTTCCAGGCAAGAGTACTGGAGTGGGGTGCCATTGCCTTCTCCGACAGAGCACATTACAGAAATGTAAGCCATCTTCCTGAAGCACTGGGATTAGATTTACAAACCACCAGTCCAGCTTTTAAGCACTGACCTCCCTCTGATTTGGCAAGAGAAGGACTCAAAAATAAATGTATCCACCGTCCCCTCTACACATATTCCAGCTCAAGTCTGGCAACCACTGCCAGACTCTGCTGACTTACCACATTTAGGAGAATGCTAAAACAACACTAGGATTTTTAATAACTTTCTGTGTAGAGACCTATCTGAGTGCAATATGCTATAGCCTGCTTTAGCTACCCAATTCCAGACCATGGCTATGTCTATATCTCCAACATGCACCATCTCTTGATTCAAATTTAGTTTTTGTTTCTTTCCCAATGGATGATTACAAACCGCAGCAAGACAGATAAACTGGATAAGAGCACAGTGTCCCCCAAAGACCAATAAATGTTTATAATGAGAACAGGGGAAACACATAAAAGGCAAAAAAAAAAAAAAGAAAAGAAAAGAAAAAAAAAAGCCTCCTGCCATTTTCTTTCCTTTACCAAATGGAATGTGACTGCTTACATGTGATGAACTCAGGGACACTGAGAATGCGAGCTTCAAATAGACCTTCTCAAAGGGCACAGACAGATTCGGGTTTAGTACAACCTTCGGCATACCTTGGAGGAGCCAGACCTATCAAATGGCAGTAGCCACTCCTGAGTGACATTTAGTTTTGGAGTGGCATTTCTATGGAGAAGCTTTCATTCCAGTCCTGGGGCTAAACAAAGAAACCTACACATGTGGCTCAAAAAACCTGAGGCCCTGGGGAAAGAGGTGTACACAATTTGATCCGGTCTGCAATTGTTTGGGCTCCTGAGGAAAGCTGAACTATGAGTCTAGAAAGTTCATCAGTAACTTGAATTTTCAAATCCCGTACCCTCAGACCCTACAGTCATTCAGTCTCTGCATGTGCTGTGCAGTGCTAGTTGCCCAGTCGTGTCTGACTCTTTGTGACCCCATGAACTGTAGCCCACCAGACTCCTTTGTCTATGGGGATTCTCCAAGCAAGAATACTGGAGTGAGTTGCCATGCCCTCCTCCAGGGGATCTTNCATTCAGTCTCTGCATGTGCTGTGCAGTGCTAGTTGCCCAGTCGTGTCTGACTCTTTGTGACCCCATGAACTGTAGCCCACCAGACTCCTTTGTCTATGGGGATTCTCCAAGCAAGAATACTGGAGTGAGTTGCCATGCCCTCCTCCAGGGGATCTTCCTAACCCAGGGATCGCACTCAGGTCTCCTGCATTGCAGGTGGATTCCTTACCACCTGAGCTACCAAGGAAGCCCCAGAATACTGGAGTGGGTAGTCCATCCCTTCTCCAGGGGATCTTCCCAACCCAGGAATCAAACCAGGGTCTCCTGCATTGCAGGTGGACTCTTTACCAGCTGAGCTACCAGGAAAGGCCCAGTCTCTGCATAACCAGATTAAAAAAAACTAAAAACTATGCACTTAAGCAGAAACTGAGAAAAAAGAAACACAACATGATGGGAGGGGGGAAACACTGGAAAAACTATCACTCAGTCACTTTTCTGTTCTCCCCACTACCCCTGCCCTTCATGTCGAGATTTTACCAGCCAACTACTTACCTCTGAGCAGCTACAGTGGCCGCAGCATCCAGAGCAAAATGTCTCATCACATTCTCCTCCAAGTACTTCTGCTCCCACTTAGTCATGTCAGCTTCCAGGGCCAGGATCCTTTCTTCCTTCTCACGAAGGATTTCCATCAGTGCAGCGGCATTGTATTCTGAAACATTGGTCGGCTGAGAGTTGCCCTGGCGCTGTTGGGGGAGATGCCAAGACCTCTGACATTAGTGAGTTAGGACCATGGTGGGCCAAGTCCCATTTGAAGAGTCCTTATTTTTGGACAGGATTACTGCCCAAGCCACTGCAGTTTGGACTCCAATTCAGAAGCTAGGGAAATTTCTAGGACTTACTACCTTAGGCTTGCGTATGTGACTCTGGACCACAAAAGGAGCCTGCCATATCAAATTGTCGTGCTGCTCAGAAAGTGGATCACAGAAACAGAAATTTAAAATCTGGGATTTCATCTCTACCTTTCCCCTAAACTTGTGTGATCTTAAGTGAATCATGCCACCTTTCCTGGGTCTTGATTTTCTCTCATCTGAAATTGAGGAGATGGGGTGACTTCTCTGGCAGTTCAGTGATTAAGATGCCATGCTTTCCACTACAGGAGGTATGGGTTCAATCCCTGGTAAGGGAACTAAGTTTTAAGATGGCAACCATGGAGCCAAAAAAAAAAAAAAAAAAAACAAAGAGATGTATGGCTAAGTGACTCTAAAGACCATTTCTAATCCTAAAATATCCCAAAGTTTGTTTGTATAGCATCTTTATCTCTTACAAGACATTAAGGATTGTGTTGCACTAAGAAGTTAAGGAAGCCGACTATGTCTTTACAATTGAGAGCCACTCTGGAGTAAGACCAGGTGGGGCAAGATTGTATTTTTTTGGTTCTCATGTCAGACACTATCTGACAAATGGGTGATCAGGAGCCATCTCACTTTCTGGAAATTGTCCATACCTGCTGGATTCGGAGGGATTCCAGTTCTCTTTCCAGTCGTGTCCGGAGACGGTGCTCCAGCTGCTCTCGCTTTTCGCATGCTGCCTGGAGCTGTACAAGAGCCTGCTGCATCTTTTCCACCTTATCTACATACACTTGCTTCTTCTTTAGCTGAAAATCCAGGTTGGGAGAATTGCAAGATGGAAGGAAAGTGAACAACAGGGTCAGTTATACAGAGCTCCCCAAATCCAGCCCTGTGTTTACATCTCTTCCTGTCCAGCTCCAGGAAAGAATTAATAGCAAGAAGATCCTTCATGAGTAGCAAGCTGCCTTGTGGTGATCATACATAGAATGTCTCAGCAGATAGGAATTAGGAGCTCCTTTTTCATCTCTCCCTCTATCTATGTTTCCCCCAAGTCTATTTCTATCAAGAGAGTCTTTGCTAGCAAGCTCCTAAGATTCCCATCTATAGATGTCCTCACCTCTTCCCTTCTTTAAACTATAATATTCTGGGGGAGGAATATCTTATTTTGGTCCTTATATTGGGGGGAATGCTAAAGAATGAAAGGGGCTCCCCAGGGAGAAGAGTTTAATTTGGAATGGAAAGGAAGCCCCTTTATATAGCAGTCTCCCCTTTAAGTGAGAGAAAAAGGGTGGTCAACAGGAGGCCAGAATTGTCTTTCTGAACTCTACAGTCCTAGCAATTACTCAGTGTCATCACTACTGTACTCCTGGAACATTTCTGCCCCTCAAAAGTGAAGGTGCCATGCAGTGGTTCAAAAGTCTTTAGTCTCTTCATTGACCAGCACTGTCCCACCAGTTCTATATTAAAAGAACACAGGTCATTTGTGATTCCTGCCTCACTCATGAGCCTGAGTTGAAAACATTGGACTGTAATCTCTTAACTTTCACTCTGGGACCTTTAAAGATATCTAAAGATGCCAAATAATGAATCAAATCTAAGACTAAATGAGATCACATACAATTCTTTCTCTTTGCAAGTCTATGAACCATAACCAAAAACAAAAGCTGGAGCAGGCTGGGACTAAGAGTTTGAGTTCTTTGTCCCCTTGTAACTTCCAAGGCAAATTCCATCATGGCAAATCCCTGATTCCATTGGAAGGAAGGAATGAAGAGAATTCCAGAGCTTTTAAAAGAAGGCATATAGACCCTGGGGACTCAGTGGTAAAGAATCTGCCTGCCAATGCAGGAGATGCAGGTTTGATCCCTGGGTCAGGGAGATCCCCTGGAGAAGTGNGGCTGGGACTAAGAGTTTGAGTTCTTTGTCCCCTTGTAACTTCCAAGGCAAATTCCATCATGGCAAATCCCTGATTCCATTGGAAGGAAGGAATGAAGAGAATTCCAGAGCTTTTAAAAGAAGGCATATAGACCCTGGGGACTCAGTGGTAAAGAATCTGCCTGCCAATGCAGGAGATGCAGGTTTGATCCCTGGGTCAGGGAGATCCCCTGGAGAAGTGAATGGCTACCTACTCCAGTATTCTTGCCTGGGAAATCCCATGGACAGAGGAGCCTGGTGGGCTACAGTCCATGGGGTTACAGAAGAGTCAGACACAGTTTAGCGACCACACTACCAACAACAACATATAGACTCTCAACATCTAAGAAGACAGGGGAAAGTACAACCTTCCCAAATTGTTAGGAATGAGCAGATGATGCTCCTTAATACTTAAAATGCTTGTGGGAGTGCCTCTTTTGCTAATAAAATCAACTCATGGACTCTTTCTATAGCAGAAATTCTTTCCAGCTGGTCACATCTGTTATTATTATGTTCCTGAAATCTCACTACGAAGACTTAAATGTGAAGATATTATTGATAACATGGTCCACAGGAAATTCAAGAATTCAGCGCAACTCTAACTTTCCAACAAATTCCCAAGCCCTTGAGATACCTAGGTAGACAGTTGCAATGTAAGAAGTCACTCGCTTTACCAGCATTGCCCCCATCCATTTAGCTGGAGCCAAGCCAACAGAACCAACCTGACTTCCTCATTGCAGAAACTACGCAACAGATTCAAGGCAATGTGTCCAAATCACTGCTCTCTAGAATGTCTAGTTAGGCAATGATGGTACATGCCAATTGGGAACCTCTCCTTGTCTTTTACCTGCTCTCTGTCCAAATTAGAATTGCTGAACTTTCTTTAGGTAGAAGAAAACTTCTATTTTCCTACCAGACTTGTGTTATGCTTTGCCTAGGTGACTGGGAAAACCTAAAACATCTGCACTACATGTCTTGACATTTCCTTTCATTCCAAGGCCTAGTTCAATCTAGCCTTGTAAACCAGTTGAGGCAAGTTTTAAGTCTAAATGCTTTTATCAACTAGACCTTAGCCTAGGAAATAAAAGAAACAAAAATTGCCATTCTCTTTCTCTTAATAAGCTTAAACCTTTCTTTCCTGGGATATGTGACTATTTGTAATAACATAGACTAGGGCAATCAAGATCTTTAAGCCATGGACGCCCCTGCCTTCTTATTTGCTAAGCTTTGAATAATTGGACAGCAGAAAATATCCATATCCTTCACCTTTTGGGTTCCATAGTCCTGATGAGCTATTTAAAGCTGAATGCATTTATTTGTGAATCACTCTGAAAACCCTAGGGGAGCTGTGCAATGTTAATGCAGAGAATGTTAACTATAATTACTGAGGCTTACGGCAGTTATACTTAAAGGCAATTAAAGTTAGATAGCATGCAGTTCTTGCCTTGATGGTAAAGTACTGCAATGTAAGCTCAGAGAACTGAAAAATAAGCAGTCCAGGGCTAGGTGTCTTTCTCCATGCCCTGTCTTTCTTTAGAAAGGTACCCTCAATGTCTTAGCTAAGGAATCCCTAGCAGTAGAAGTCACTGAGCCAACCATCTGGAAGGGAAAAGCAATAAAGGCCTAGAGTTTTCTGAGTTGGCTGAAGACAGTTACACAAGTCAGACAACTTCCACAAGCAGGCTAAGAAAAATCCCATTATGCTTTGCCACTGAGATGGTTTTCCACAAGGTACCAGGACCTCCGTTGCTGGCATAACTCTTCTACTTTCTTTAAAGAAGAAACAGTGCAGCTCAAACATAAACACCAAGAAAGTGAAAGTGTTAGTTGCTCAGTCATGTCCAACTCTTTGCAGCCCTATGGACTAGAGCCCATCAGGCACCTCTGTCCATAGAATTCTCCAGGCAAGAATACTGGAGTGGGTTGCCATTCCCTTCTCCAGAGGATCTTCCTGACCTGGGGATTGAACCCATATCTCCCGCATTTCAGGCAAATTCTTTACCATCTGAGCCATCAGGGAAGCCTTACAAACACCAAGATCACCTAGTAAGTGCTTAATCCCTAAATAATTTAGGATACAAAAAGACAACTGTTACATACTACCAGTGGATACTACCAGTGTTAAGACCCTATAAAGATGCACTCAGTGAAGTCAACAAACTTCAAGGTTACATATTCTATGTTTTCTAGGTCTCATCTATACACAGAAAATAACACATGTCTATTAGGCTTATTAACTTCTTTATTATCCTAGACTTTATATGCTTAATTTTTACCTTCATCATAGTAAATCCCCTTTTATTTTCTGCCTTTCTTCTGTAAACCTATCTCATATGCTAAGCTCCTCAAATGTTAGCTCAGTAATTAGGACATCCTGAGTCCCCAACTTTATGTTTCAATGCCATCAGAAACGTCAGTGGTTCCTTCCAGGTAAGAGAGAGGCCATAGAGGAAGTGATTAAGGTCATGGGCTCTGGCCTCAGGCTACCCAAGTCCAAATTTTGGCTCTCCCACTTACTAATTGTATGAAATCTGAAGAAAGCTACTTAATGTCCCTGAACTTCCATTTACTCATTCATCAGTAGCATAGAGATGATGATAATTTGATATACCTCTAGAAGGAACAAATGAGATAAAAAATGAAGTGCTTAGTAGAGTGTCTGGTACAAAAAGTACTCAGAGTTGTTTTTCTGTTTTAAAGAAAAAGTTAATGCCAAGTCGCACATGCCCTAGTCCTCCCAACTTGGAACATTCACTCCAGATAGCCTTGACATGGTTCTCATTATCTCAATAAGTCTAATTATCACGTCAATTAAGGCATTAAAAACATAGCCATTTTGCCCCAGGAAGGTATATAACAAGGAGGCCTCAAACCGCTTGTGCAACAGAGCTTCATGTATCTTTAGAGGGCAAGGCCTTTCATTGGAGATACAATTAGAAGCTGTAAGGACACCATATTCTCTCAAAATGATACAATTTGGAGGGCACTTCTGCTTTATGAGAAACATTTTTGTTGTTGCTTAGTCACTAAGTTGTGTCTGACTCTTTGTGACTCTATGGACTATAGCCCACCAGGCTCCTCTGTCCATGGGATTCTCCAGACAAGAATATTGGACAGGGTTGCCATTTCCTTCTCCAAGGGATCTTTCCAACCCAGGGATTGAACCTGAGTTTCCTGCATTGGCAGGCAGATTCTTTAACACTGTGCCACCAGGAAAGTCTGAGAAATACTTTACCTATAGTCAAAGGTACTGTTTAAATAAAGACACTTAGGCAGACATCATTCCCTGCCCCACTGCACACATTTGTACACACACATCAGCAATTTCCATTTGACAGTAAATCGAAAGGTAAAGGAGCAAGGTGGCAATCAGGAGACTTGGGTTCTAGTCCCACCTCCGCTCTTAATGGTAATTTCCTTCTGTGTTCTCACATTTGTAAAAAATGAAAGAGGTTTTGAGTTCACTTCAGTTCAATCACTCAGTCATATCCGACTCTGCGATCCCATGAACTGCAGCATGCCAGGCCTCCCTGTCCATCACCAATTCCTGGAGTCTACCCAAACCCATGTCCCCTGAGTCGGTGTTGCCATCCAACCATCTCATCCTCTGTTGTCTCCTTTTCCTCCCACCTTCAATCTTTCCCAGCATCAGGGTCTTTTCCAATGAGTCAGCTCTTAGCATCAGGTGGCCAAAGTATTGGAGTTTCAGCTTCAACATCAGTCCTTCCAGTGAACACCCAGGACTGATCTCCTTTAGGATGGACTGGTTGGATCTCCTTGCAGTCCAAGGGACTCTCAAGAGTCTTTTCCAACACCACAGTTCAAAAGCATCAACTCTTTGGTGCTCAGCTTTCTTTATAGTCTAACTCTCACATCCATACATGACCACTGAAAAAACCATAGCCTTGACTAGATGGACCTTTGTTGGCAAAGTAATGCCTCTGTTTTCTAATATGCTAACTAGCTTGGTCATAACTTTCCTCCCAAGGAGTATGTGTCTTTTAATTTCATGGCTGCAGTCACCATCTGCAGTGATTTTGGAGCCCAAAAATAAAGTCAGCTACCGTTTCCGCTGTTTTCCCATCTATTTCCCATGAAGTGATAGGACCTGATGCCATGATCTTAGTTTTCCGAATGTTGAGCTTTAAGCCAACTTTTTCACTCTCCTCTTTCACTTTCATCAACAGGCTCTTTAGTTCTTCTTCACTTTCTGCCATAAGGGTGGTGTCATCTGCAGATCTGAGGTTACTGATATTTCTCCAGAGGTTTGGGGAGCCAGCAAACCAAAATGGTCAGCAGAAGGCCAAATTCAGACATGCTCACTCATTTACATATTGGCTAGGGCTGTCTTCCTGCTGTAATGGCACAGCTGAGCAGCTGCAGCTGCAAAAGAAACTATATGGTCCACAAAACTGAAAATATGTACTCTCTGGTCCTTTACAGATAAGGTGCCTGCCCCCAGAGTGATTTTCAAACTGTTCCAGAGTCCTAGCATTCTAAGGAGTGCTTCAGAAGCCAACTGCAATTGGTGAGTTGTAGCAAGTGGCTCCTCTTTTATTTATTTTTGGCTGTGCTGGGTCTTCCCTTTCTTTCCCTAATCCTGTGATCTCCTCATGTGATTCCTTAAATCATTCTTACTTTCTGCCTTGATCTTTTAGACCCACCTTCTCTTCCAATTTGTCACCTCCCGCTGTACCTCAAAGATCCACTCTATGGTAGTTTACTCTTTTACCTCTATACTAATGATTCTCAACTGGGGTGATTTTGTCCCCAGGGAACATTAAGTGTGGAGACATTTTTGATTGTTAGATCTGGAAGTAGGTTGCTATTGGCAACCTGTTAGTGGAATCCAGGGATACTGCTTAACACCCCACAGTGCACAGGACAGCCTCCCCCATCACAATCACCAAAGAATGATCTGGTCCCAAATGTCAATAATGCTGAAGTTGAGAAACCTTGGTCTCCACTTCAGCACTACTGGAGATTTCCTTCATATCTCTCTTCGGTTCTAATTATAGTTCATTTTTCACTATACTGTTGGTGACCAGTTAATATTAAATAACTGTCAAATACAGGAACAAAAACGAGCATAGCATAGCTTAGCTATAACACTAAGATATAAAAACAATAAACACACTCATAAATGTATTTACTTTGCTTGGAAAGTCAAGATAAGGGCTTCAAATCATTTCTATTAAGAGTTAAGATTTTAGAGGGGAATCATAAAATTGTAGGGAAGAATTGTAGGAAGGCAACCTATTGAAGAATAGGGCAAATACTCTTGAGCTCAATCAATCATGTTTTTTCATCGCACTTCTACAATAATTTGAACCCATTCCCAAGCATTTGGCAGATCTCTTAACCCCCTTCTGACTCAGGAAAATCTGATCCCTGCAAATGAATACCACGTGATGGCATCTCTTCCCTCCTTCTAACAACTGCAGATGTCTTTCAAATTTATTTTTTCAAGTATGGCAATTACAAAATTACATCGAGGGCCCCGAAAGCTACCCATTTGTCTCAGTCATTTGTACGAAAGTGATTTCATCATCAACCTTCTCCATTTATTCACTGGTAGACAAGGCATAATATGGGATATTTTAGAGTTAAGAGATCTGAGTTTTCTTCTAAATGTATTACCAATTATATAATCTGTCTGTACTTTAATTTCCTAATCTATTGAAACTTTCAAGGTTCACAGTGGGGATATATTAAGTATGTGGAAATACTTTCAAAAGGTTAAAAAAATACATGGGGGTGGGGGTGAACAGGCAGAACACAGGATTTTTAGGGCAGTGAAAATATTCTATATGATACTATAATGATGGATATGTGTAATTACGCATGTTTACCAAACCCACAGAATATACACTACTAAGAGTGAACCCTAATGTAAACTATGGACTTTGGGTGATTATGATGTGTCAATGTAGGTTCATCAGTTGTGACAAATGTACCACTCTGGTGGGGAATGTTGATAATGGGGTGGCGGGGGCGCGGGCTGTGCATGTGTGTGACCAGTGAGTATATGATGAAATCTCTGTACCTGTCCTTCAGTTTTGCTGTGAACATAAAACTGCCCTAAAAAAGTAAAGTCTTAATAAATAATAAAAAATATATAATATGGATAAGTAGAGGGGGTGGACTATTATGAGCTAGACGAACACCAACATACACACACACCCAATGACTAAAGAATATTCAGACTAATAATACGGCACTAAGTCCAGTGTCACAGAGGTCATCCTTCATTATGTCTTGATTTTCATCTTCCTTTCTATCTCCCAGAACTCTGAACACTCACAGTACCACAAATGTCACAACTGAAATGTACTTTTTCGTTCCTCTCCTTCATACGACTAAGTTATATCTTGCATGTTGCTCCATGAGCCTCCAGTGATTTCCATTTGATCTGATTTAGTCTCACCCAGGAGCACATGGCTCCAAGTAAGAGTTCCCTCTGAAGCAATTTGGTAACATTACCCTGGTATTAGCAAGTTGCCTGTGTCCATTGCCAAGAAGCTGTGGTCCACTGGTAGATATTAAAAGAACTGCGGAGTAAAAAATAAAACCACGTCTAGAAACTTGCCACCAAGGGAATGGAGCTCATTCTGTTAAGCAGACTAAAGAAAAATACACAAGGCTTTTAGTTTGGGGATTTCAAATGCCAAAACCAGGAGAAAAACAGAATATCAAACTCTGAGAAGTAACTTTACCTATATTGGGAGCAGGGACATAATTTCTCATATTGAGTGGAGCTATACCTACTTTAAAGAAAACATGTTGCCTGTAAACATGGAAGAAGTCCTCTTTAAATGAAACACCCTTCAAATGAGTCAACAATTCACCAGCAGAGCACTCAAGATTTCTTGCTATATACATATTTTATCTGAATTCCTATCTATACTCTCAATGCACACATAAATCGTACCCTCACATTTACAATCCATTATAACCACTGTATGAATTTTACCTATCACAGCAAAATCCTATTGTTTGAGGATTATTTTGCATGAGACATATAAATGTCTATCCCTAGGACATCTTCCTCTAATATTTGGCAAGAAGGAGACTATTAAGATGCCCTGTGGATATGTGTGATAGCGAAAATTATGTCTCTCTAAAGTCAAAGACAAGTCAAATAAGTGGCAGGGGATCGAGAAATGTGAAAATATGAGCCATGAAGAATGGTGGTGGAAATGAAATGAAACAATATGGATTTAGTTTTGGAGAACTGAGAGGAGTGGCAAAAGGACTCTGGAAAATGCACCACCACTAAGGATTTTCACTGCAGTGTCTAAATATCTGTACTAGACACTGCAGCTGAGAAAAGGTTAACACTTGGGCCCTTTTTGCCCCTGAATCTCTGTGGCTGTCAATCTAGCCTAAAGCCAAAGAACAAGGCTCACTGGCTCTTTCTGCCAGCCCTCCCACATTCCTCTCTGTCCCTTCCTGTGCATTCTGCTCAGTAAGCAGCCCACCCGCAGCATCTTCCCTCTTTGATCTTGCCAGGGCCTTTTTCCCACCATCCCTGAAACAATTACCCAAGCAGTAGCTCCGCTCTGGATCATCATAAGACAGCAGCCGGCCAGAAGCCTGGGCTGCCTTGAGCCTTGTGAGTGGATATGCCAAGCATCTGTCGAAACTCTCCAGTGAGGTCAAATTAGTGGTGGGCAGAGGGAAGTCTCTTTGAATGTGAGAATACCATGGTTGCTGTAGGACACAGAGTTCTTTTGACTTGGAGCTTAATGAGGCTCCACTTCAATAGGACCTATGTGTCCTGAAAGATAAGGGCAGGGATGGAAAGATCCCATGTACCTCAGCCAGCTGCATGCTGCGTAAGCAAGCAGGATTATAGTCAATCACCAAAAAAACAGGTCTGCTCTTTAGAATGATATCCCCTTCCTAGCAAGATACCATATCCCTCGATGTCAGCAGAGCAGGGTTCGTGAGAAAATCTGTGCTGAACTTGGAAGAGGAAGGAGATTGTGATTGCAGAAGAAAGTTCTCTGTAAGGCCAAGGCACCCTTTCTGTATAGAGCTTAAAGCCCAGTGAACGCTGAGTGTCATGGGCAAGAGACTTAACAGGATTAGAAAGATGGAATGGATTTCAGGGAAAATACCTAAATGAGGAAGCTGTAAAAGAGAAAGACATAAATAGGTACAAGGGTCTTCAGACCATCAAAGTAGTCATCATTGTTCCCTAACCATCTTTATTTTTATTTGTTGTTGTTGAGGTGATAAGTCATGTCCGATTCTTTGCAACCACACCAGGCTCCTCTCTCCTTGGGGTTCTCCAGGCAAGAATATCGGAGTAGGTTGCCATTTCCTTCTCCAGGGGATCTTCCTGGAACATGGATCAGACCCATGTCTCCTGCACTGGCAGGTGGGTTCTTTACCACTGAGCCACCTGTCAGTGGGCTCACAGGGCTTCCTGTCACTTCACTTATCTACACTTCAATTTTCATATCTGTAAAGCAGGTGATATCATTGAGATATAATTGATTTGTAACATTACATGCATTTCAGGTGTACAACATTATGATTCAATATATAATATGTGTCAACATGACCATCTTGATGCAATGCTAAATAGGTAAACTTGAGTGACCTTGCACTTAGTAGGCTAAGAAAATATTCCCTGGGTGGGGGGGGGGGAAGCTT